>PVIC010010644.1:0-42981 GCA_004025085.1 Thryonomys swinderianus
GGTGGGGTCCCTGGCACATCTATCAGCATCCCAGGTGCCAGCAGAGGGAGAACTCAACCAACATGGCTGCAGGGCACTCTCCTGATTCTCCAAATCACTCTGAAGGATTTGCTTACTTGTTTCTCTAACCTCATGATAAACCAAGCAGGAAAAAATGTCTGCCTGGTGGTCCAAACAGGTGCGCTATTTCATCTGTGAAACACATTTACACTTGTCTCATCTTTTTTAAGAGACGAGAAGCCATTTATAAAGTCCTGAAAGAAAACACACATGAAAATCCTTTGAAAGATGTAGCCAAATAGTGGGTGCCGCCATGGTCTCCCTACCATGAGCGCAGACCTAGCTATGTCATCCCCAAAAGGCTCACAACACCGTGACCTGCCGGCGACACAATGGGTGGGTGCCCTGGCCCATCGGGTGGCTAACTTGAGCACAGCTCGGAAGCCCTGGCGGGTTTGTTACACAGCGGTCTGCCAAGCCCCAGGGCTGTCCCTTTTCAAGAACAAGCATTTCTAACTCCCCCAGGTGAGGCTGGAAGGCAGCCACCATGGAGGAGGAGTGACTCAAGATAAAATCCACAGAGCTGTCCCACTACAAAGAAAGCCTCTAGGACCCCAAATTTCTGTCCTTGACTTTTCCCGGAGTATTTCAGGTTCTAGCAAAGTGCACTAGATAAATCATGCAAAGCCTGCACACCAGAATTCACCTCCTTAATAAAAAAGTCACAGGGAAGCAGCTGCCCGCTATTGGCCTGCTCCAGATACTTCATGAAAGTCAGAATCAGCTCTATTCATCTTCCTCTCGCCTTTCCCGCCCGCAGTCTACAATCTCCCCAGGCCGTGGCGGGAAGCGTGACTCTGGATGGCAGAGCATGAGGCATCACTTCCCGCCTTGCTCCACATCCTGCTGGGTGCACCTGTCCAGATGTCTTGCTGGAACACAGCCCGTGCAAGACTTTCAACCAAATGCGAGAAAAATAAAATGGTCTTTAAAATTCCTGCCATGCACTTGAACTTTCTGGTTACTGCTGTGGACAGCATGATTCGGGGCTCAAACTCAGAGGCCCCCCTGAGTCCCATGATTTGCTGACAAATACCCTCATCACCTTCATGATGAGAGAAGACAGGGCAGGCAGTGGCGTACCCACAGGGCTGGCTTCTTCTTCCTAAGCAGTGCTTGACTTTAAATTTTATTTTATTTCTCCTTTGAAAGAGAAAATGGGAACGAGAAGGGTTGGAGGAGGGAAATTCCCTCTCAACAAATCCCTTCGGCGCCAATCGTGCTGGCTACCGCTGACATTTCACTCCCTATCTTTAAATTCCAGGGGTTTTGCGGAAGGCTGGAGAAGACAGTTACACTCGGGAGGGTACGAGGGCCTGGCATGGGTAAAGAGAGGGAAACACTCCTTTGAGCATGTCTGAGCCGAGAGGCCAGGACGTGGCCGTCCGCAGCCACGTGGTGAGAGGGACACGGTTTTGCGAATGATGACATGGCTGCTTTCTCTCTCTGCTTTCAGGCTCCCCCCATAAATAACCCAGACAAACACCCTGTGCACTGAGTTTTGCTCATCTTCCCCCCTTTTTAAGTCTCATTAAAAGCCGATATTGTTCAGTCTCAAGATGGAGAGCTCAGCATGGATTTTACTGAACGTTAAATCAACCAGCAAGCGCAGCCAGCAAACTCTGTGGCACTTTAACTTTAAATAATGCAATAATTATTGAATTTCCTTTTTATAACTGAAGTGCTGGAATGTAAACAATGGGGCTGTAATTGCAGGAAGGGGGGATCAATAGAGGCAATCGTTTTCAGCCATGTTAATTGTAAATACAATTGCTCCAAGATGTCAGCCTTGTTCTTCTTGCTCCCAGAATCATCCTAACGGATGACAGAGTCCAACTTTCCCATTACAGCTGTTCGTTCCTTTAAGAGGTTCTCAATCAGGTCTGATCAATCTGTCAAGATAATGCATGGAGTAAGTAAGACTCTTCCAAACACAGGCTCCCAATCAATAGCCCGGACCAGCTTAATGAGGTGGGGCTAAGGCCCAGAGGGAGGTAACAGCCCCAGTTTGTGCCTAGCTTTGGCAGGCTGGCTTCCTCGCCCGGCCCTGATAAACAGATCAGCGCTTAATGAGGACATTAGTTATGCATGCTTCAGCAAGCAGTAAGGCACCCGTCCCTTGGGACAGACGGACAGAAAACAAAATAGATTAACAGAAAACAATATGGTGCCAAATTAGGTCTAACTGAAGACGTTTCCCTCCTTCTCCTGCTTTCCTTAATTGTCCGGCAGAGTGGAGGACATCCATAAATCATTCCAATGGCCAGGAGCTCAAAGGCCAGAGGCACCCCTGGGGCCAGGGGACCTCTGGGTGCCTACTCGCTTCCTCGGGCTGTCCCCGAAGATTGGCAGTCTTCGAGATCACAAGAAGGACGAGAGGCTCCGCACAGAAGGGCCCCAGCATAAACTAACAGGAGGAGGCTCACCCTATCTGAGGTCCAAGCAGGTCGGCTGTCGAGAACCAAGGGCTCCACCTTGAGGCTGAGGTTGGCGTTTCTGAGACCCAGTCTTGGGGTCAAGAACAGCTGCACCCTCCCAGACCAGGAGTGTGGACCAAGGGTCAGAGCCCAGCCCCCCAATAGCGCACTGGCACCTGAGGGTCTGGATCTGGCTCGGGGAGGAGTCACAAGGCCCAGCTCCCCTCCCTCAGGGCCACGCTCTGTCTTCATACTTGTTTCTGCTGTGGGGAGGCGGGAGGGAGTCCACCGTGAGGTCCTGGAGCCCCGCTCAAGGCAGGAGGTACGGCTCAGGAGTTCCTTTCCCAGCGCCTCCTTCCTTCAGGCCAGAGCCTTTCAAAGGGTGGCCCTGGGCCGCCATCCCTAGTCCCAGGAAGCATTCAAAGTCTCCGGCCCTGCCTAGGTCAGGGCACTCTGGGGGTGGAGCCCAGAAGGTCAGGTCGCAACAAGCCCTGCAGGTGATTGTGAGGTCAGCTCATTTGGTGCCCACTGTCCTGGCAGGCACAGCAGACAGTTGGCCAAATGCTTCATTCTCAAGCCAAAACAGTTCAGTGCCCAACATCTATCCGCAAAACTGTATTTTCACCGAAGTGGCTCTGAGTTCCCCCCATCACTAACTGCTCCACAATGCAAAGAGAGAATGTGGAGGCCCATGAGGAAATTTCCTTTTATTAAAATTGGAGAAGATCAACGAGTGGGTCACATTACCAAATTTCAAAAGTCAGTGACCTCCTATTGTAACTCCTAAAGTGACATTAACTGGGTCTTTCGGAAGAAGAAAATACATTTTCAGCTGGAATGAAAATTCCAGGCTGGCCTCTGACTCACAGCAGACCCCTGGCAGTGCAAAGGCCCAGCTCTCAGCCCGCAGGGGCTCGGTCTCTGCCTCACACCCTGCAGCCCTCCCTGCTGTCCCGATGACACGGACTGCAGACCAGTGCGGCTCCTCTGCATGGCACCTCTCAGACTAGGACATCGTGTCTCTCTATCCTTGGTACCCAGCACAGCTCCTGCTGCACAGCACATACTTAAAAATGGTTGGCTGAGGCTCTGGCTCCTCTCTCGCTCCACTGTACTCCTGGTCATTAGCTGGCTGTCCAAGACCCATCTAAGCCCATCCAAAGCCACCTCCCCATCTCCAGCGTCAGTGTTCCCTCCATCCCACACGCCGTGGCCAGCCCGCCAGCCCTGCTCCTTCTGGCTCAGGCTGAAATTCCCCAGGCAGGCTGACAGCACTTCCACCCAGAAGACCTTCCCGTCCCCTCTGCCCCCCTGGTCCCAGAGCACAAGGTGACCCATCAGAGCCCACCACAAATCGTTCCTTGGTACCCATGTGTCACATGACTTCAACACAAGCCTGTTTCCTCATGATTGAGATGGGCAGCTAGCAACCAAAGAGAGTAAGTACATCAGTTAGTATCTAGTCACTGTTTAAATAAGATTGATTGTATGGCAGGAGACAGTTACTGTAAATGTCTGCACGTGGGGACATGTTTTACTATGTGGATCACGGAAGAGCTTCCCTCCCTCTCTCCACATCTGTGAAAATGTTCCCTGACCAGAAGACAACTTAGTGACCATCAACCACCTCTCCTTTCCCTTTTGTCCGGACCGGGCAATGTCTGAGACAATCTCTCACCGTGCAGTCCAGTCTGGGCTCGAACTCGGGATCCTCTTGCCTCAGCCTCTTAAGTGCTGGGATCACAGGCGCACACTACCACGTTCACTCCACCCACTGCTCTTCCATGTAACTAGCTTTGCCCTTTCTTTGGGTCTCATGTCACGCTCTTCTACTACGAACTGACCAGTCACTGCAATACGTGGCTGTACACTGAAAACACTCAGAACACAGCAGGAAGGGAAGGTGCCCATAGCTGTCTCTCAGGGAGAGCAACGCAAACCGTCAGGACGCTGGCAGTGTCCACCATACCTTTACAGACAAAAACAACATCTGCTAGTGCCAAACATCAGAGGCCTACAGAAGCCAACAGCAGGGCAGGCATGAAAGTGCGTAGGTACCTGACAGGGCCGAGCAGCTCCTGGTATGTCTGACAAAAGCTTCATTATCCCCGGCTTTGACAAGGCACCATGTGAAGAGGATTTTAAACATATGTACATTGCACAAACAATATTATTTTCTCCCGGAACTTCCCATGCTCCTGTCTGACTGCTTTCCGCTTACACCTACTGTCACCTGTCACCTGACTTCTGTTGCTTTTATTTCCTAAAGAATGGCTGCCTGGCTGTCCCACCTTCCTCTGTGTTTAAATCCCCAGGCTGTGACGAGGAGACCCTGCACACAAGGCCTCTGGGCTGCATGCAGTCATGTGCTTCTGTCCTCTCCCAGATCAGCCCGATCCCAGGCTTCTGTAGTCTTCTGCCTGCTAGGCCAGCCCCAAAGACAGCCCACCTCTCCCAGGGACACACAGGCAGCCTGGGCCCCAGCCCTTCACGGTTCTGGCCCAGAGCTCCCATTACAGTGAGTCAGCATGATCAGTCAGTCGAAGTCTTTTTAAAAATCTTTTTGTTGTTTTGTTTTTTTGACATGGGGTTTCACTATGTGGTCCAGGCTGGCCTTGAACTCACTGTTTAGCCCGGGCTGGCCTCTGACTCACAGTAATCCTACTGCCTCAGATTCCCAAGTGCTGGGAATACAGAGGTGTGCCAATGCACCCAGTGTCTTATTTTTAAATGATTAAATATGGGAAGGGTTTTTAAATTATATAGTCTACATTAAAACATCCTGTCCTTATAATCTTAGGTAGACTGTTTTAACAGGTCAAGAAACATGGAGGAGCCCAGAAGAAGTCTGGAAATACAAGGGGCCATCAGCTTCATGCCAGAAAGGTGATGGCTCCTAAAACCTGCTGGAGCACCATGGGTGATTTTCTTCAGAGAAAGACAGGTTTCAGAAACCCGAATCTAAAGAACTAGCAAGTGGTATCGTGCTCTCTGTGTACATGAGAAAGCCCAGCTGATATGGGGTGTTGGTCCAGGCCTTGTCCCTTGATGTCCACCTGTGTGTGTACACATGGTGCTCACTGGCTCACGGCATCCCCCAGGCACACATCCGTCTCACTTTATCCTCCCTTCTGAGGGCACCCCCCTCCCCACGGGTGCTGATTCTTCCTCCAAGTGCTGAGCACCGGTTTTATTCCCCACAGACACTGGAAGGTTCCTGAAGGCAGGACTGTGCGCCCTCCAACACAGTGCTCCACACACGGGATCTAGGTCACCCCACAACAAGAACAAGGGGAGGGAATTAGGAACTGTGCAGAAGGCAGGGGAGGCTGACACAAAGCCGTCTCCTCAGTCACAAAGAGGAATAATGTCACGACCTGGGGCAGAAAATCAGCGAACACGCACTGTGCTCCGTAAAGGGCAGAGCCAAATGGGAAGAAAAGAGCTGTCGGGTGATGAGGCTCGCTGCAGAAGGGACCGCGAGACTCAGGAAGCCTGGCCCTCCTCTGATGTCACTGGGGGCCTAGGTCCACACAAAAACGAATTAATTACTGGATCGCCCGCTCACTTACCTCGCTAATGGAATCATCAGTTTGGCCGGGAAGAACTGTTAGGAGGACAGGCTGCCTCTGGGTCTGAGTCCCACTGGTGCCAGCTGCATTCCCCAGCGCCAACATGACTCACGAGACAACACAAATTGCCAACGGGCTTTGTTATTAGTGACCTTCGGCAAGTCACCCTTGTGTCCCTGCTGCAGCACTGAAATCTGGGTGGTCATATGAGAACCCTACTTCACGGCATTATCATCAGGAACGATGATGGGCCGCAGCTCATCATGACCGGGAAGCATTTTGTCTTTGTAGAGAGCTGTATTACTTAACATTTAGAAAAATACTCACTGTTTCAGGTTGAGAAAGCATTCAGAGTTTCGCTAAACCGAAGGCTGTGCATCCACTAATGAGCAGTGTCCTTTCTACAGAACGGGGAAAGCTACTCGGTGTCCTGAATAAAATGACTAGCAGTACATTAGCGAGGGGCCGAGGCAGGGTTAGTTACCATGAAGACAGGGTCATTGCATTCAACATCTAATAAGCAAATTCTTCAGATCACACAAATAAACCAGAGGCAGCCAAGCTGACAACAAATACATTTTGAAGGATGGCGGGTAGAAGATTCCCTTAGTCCACACTCTCCACAGAATTCATTAACACACAGCTTCCAGCAGACACATCTGTAGCATTTAGTAAACTCTTTCTGTAAAGGTCCAGTTGGTAAACATCTTAGGCCTGAGGGCCACACTAGTTGTGTCCTAAGTCCTTTACTTTGCCACCACAGCACCAAACCTAGATGGATATGGAAGAGAATAGGCACAGCCAATAAAACTTTATTTGTAAAAACAAAGGGCTAGCTGGATTCCCTCCCACTGTGCACAATGTGCTGACACCAAAAATTCACTCAGTCAAGGCCTGGTCTTAATGAAGAGTGCAAAGAAATATACACACTTTGTTTAGCAAAGTAAGTTTCTTACAACTTTCAAAGCTCCATAAATGGCTTGAAAACATCCTAAAGCCTAGCCATTTTAAACTGAAGATCAACACCTATTTGTGAATCACTGAACTCCTAAAAATGGAGCAACTTCAGAACACTCAAGACGTTCCTTGTCTTCACACCTCTGGCACAAGAGCCTTATACAAGCCTGTCTCAGTTACAGGCCTGGTGCCCAAGCTCCCATCTTCTCCACCATGGTGAGTAACACAGGGGATGCGGGCTCAGGTTACACATTTATTATGAGCTTCACAAGAGCTGTAATTGGCTCCGCTTTTATCCAACCTCATGACAGAATTTCTAACATTAACAATAAATATGTAGCCACCTCTGCCGCCCTCTAGTAGCTGAAAACAACCCAGGTTTTATACAGCAGGGAGCACAAAGAAGAAAGAAGGGGACCACCCATCTCCGTGTCTTGCTGTATACCACACTCTGACTTCCTACGCGTCCCTCAGAAGCAGAATGCTAGCAAAAGGCCTGCCAGGACCACACCATCAGAGTCCGAGTTTAGAGCAGTAACAGGGCTCTGGCCCCACACAGGTGTCAGAGATTTGGCCATTCCAGTCCTCATGGACCCCCACAACCACCCGGTGAGCCTGGGCTGGGGGGTCAGGAAGAGCCTGCGCCTTTCTCCACGGTTTGACGGACAGCGGGAGGGTGAAGTCAGCAATGCCCAAGAAACAGCACCTGGGAACTCTCTGGGTACAGACCATAGAACCCTCTGAGAGTTTTTTTTTCTTGTTATTTAATTAATGATCGACATTTAAAAATCTGTTACTTTTCCATCCAATCATAATTTATTTTGTTCTTTAAAAAAAGAGCAGAAGAAAGGAATACTAGCTGTACTGGCTCCACAGTCCCTCGCATCAATAATTATCTAGACAACATGACACAGGTGCCCTCTGGCCCAGCACAGCCCCCATCAGTGATGCCTGAGTGGGCCCTACAGGCCTGGGGTTTCAGCCCCTGTGTTGTGCCACAGGTAAAAGACAAGGAGGCTGCACACATGGGCCATGGAGATCAGTCCGGGTCTCGGTCCCAGTTCAATATTTTGCCCCTCCGTACTATGCTATGTGCAGCTGGCACAGTACAAAGATCCCCCTGAGAAACTCTGCTTCTGCAGAGTGAAAGCGGAAAGCTGGTCTGAGGCTCAGACAGTCAAAGGTAAAAAGGAATGCGGCTTCCTTAGGGAAGCCAAGTGAATTCTGCCACGGGAGTTAATATTTGTTAATTGGTAGAAAAAGGTAAAATTAATGAGGACATTAACATAGCTATTTAAAAACAGCTCCATGTTTCCACCATTGTAACACATGGAACTATCAGGAAGTAATTGAGGGAAAAGGACACTGTCAATTCTCAATTATCTGCATGAATGAAGTGCTCGGTGACACGGATAATCCAAGTCATTTACATTTGGATTTAGAAAGTAACATCTTTTTCCTTCAGAAAACTTACCTTCCTAATTACAGCTTGCTGAACGTGATGGTGCAACCACTTTACCTTCTCGGAGGGAGGACAGAGCTGTTGGGGGAGGCACAGGGAGCACCCAGGTTTCAGCCCTGCCTCAGACAAACTTTGGCGGATGGAGATGCCAGCAAGCCATGGGCCAGCGGGGTCCCTACTAGCCATGCGTGACTGTATAAACTGAAAATTAGGTTGAATGTCATTAAAAGCTTACTTCTTCCCACACACCAGCCACAATTCAAGTGCTCAACAGCCACATGTGGCTAGTGGCCATGTAGAGGGCAGAGCCTCAGGCCACTTCTGCCCACACAGAAGGTTCTGATGGCCGGGCCTGACACCGGCTCCTGGGATTAAGTAAAAACCCAGGGTGTGGAGGGACGCAAGAGACCCGGCACTGCCACCTTCCCAGAGACAAAAGGGAATTGTGACACTGGACGTTCTCAGCTAGTTTAATTTCCAGCCTGGTAATGTAGACTCCGTCTAGGGAATAACACAAAAATAAGCATTCTACTCTAAGTAAAATGAGGTTTTTTAATTAACAAAGCAGAAAATGTGTGGAGAAGAGGCAGGGGGAGCTGATCTGTGCAGACATCTGCTGTCAGTGCCTGGCCCTGGAGTGGCCACGCGGCCTGGAGCTGGCTGAAGGGCAGGTCAGGGGGAGGTCTCAGCCCGGCCAGGCTCCGCTCCAGTAGGTGCCTGCTCAGGTGCCACTGGGAGCGGTGTCAGCCCAGTGTCACTTAACATCCTCATTAATTATCTTGAAAGGAGAGGGTTAGTAAACAGCAAGTTAATTAAATTCTCAGATGATGCTAATTTGGGAGGCTTTAGAAAGACTGGCAAGGGCAGAGGCAATATAAATGGAACCTGGATGGGTTAGAAGCGTAAGTGGAAAATAAAATTAAGCACCGGCTAAACAAATACCACTTTAAATCTTAGGGAAGGGCCAAAGTGTGTCCAAAAAGAAACTTTTTTAGGGAAAAGTATGACATATTTAAAGGGCTTGCAGCTTCTAAGGTCCATAATCAAGAATGGGAGTTTTTTTAAAAAAGGCCTTCTGAAGATGTTCAATAAAAATGTTTACATGCACACAGAAGGAAGCCTGAGGGAACACCAACATTTAACAGTCGATGTCCAAGGGAGGTGACCACTGAGGGCTTCCAGTTTCCATCTCTTCTAACCTGGCTGAATATTGTTTAAAATGAGCACATATTGTGGGGTGGTTTTTTTTTTTCATTTTTCAATGTGTAATCAGTTTAGATTTACAAAACAGATGCAAAAAAACAATTCAGAGTTCCCTATGACCTTCACATGACTTCCGCCTGGACATCTCTCCTGTGATGTTAAGATCAGTGCCCTACTATTACTGCAGACTTTATTCACATGTCTCCAGCTTTTTCCCTATGTCCTTTTTCTGTTCCAGGGTCGGAATCAGGACCTCCACACGGTGCTTGGCTGTCCCCCATGTTCTTTGTCTTTAACTCAGTCTTTCCAGGTGCCATGACCACTTGAAAGGAGCTGGTCAGGTATTTGTAGAGCAATTCTCCATTTGTACAGCAACCTTGGGTTTCTCTGATCTTTTCTCCCTATAAAACCGATGTTAAGTGTTTTAGGAAAGGATACCAATGAGAAGAGTACCCTTCCTATAACATCCTATTACGGGGTGGATAACATCAGCATGACTTAACATTGCTGATATTACCTTAATCACTTAAGTAGCACCTACTAGGTTTCTCCACTGACTCCTTTTGCTTTTGCATACTTTACTCATTACTCAGTGAGTCACTGGCCCAGCCCAGGCTCCAGGGAAGGGGAATAAAATTCCAGTTTCTGGCTATTATATTGACAATAAAAACTATCTTATAAAAGACATAAGCTCCTCTTTATGCAAAGGATTGATCTAACAGTTCTACCCAGATAATCTGGTAAGTCTTCCTAGAAATCCAGAGACTTGATCATGTTAATTTTGAACACTCAGGCTCTCAGAGCTGTGAAGCTGTCACTATACAGCAGTCAGGTTTCTGAAAACTTATATAAACACACTTATTTGATCCTCACGATAGCCTGATGAATGCGATGTCAAAACATTTCAACAGTCCATTATAAATTAGAGACTGTGGAACATGGCACAAGGTTAACTCACTTGCTTATTTTAACACAGCTACGAAGAAACAGGCAGGATTCAATCTCAGGCTACCTGGTTATAGAACACTATCATTCTGCAGCTCCATATACAACAGCAGAATTTCAGGGCACCATGGAATTCTTTAAGAGGCATTCTGAGCATCAATGCTACAGGGTTACAGAGGCCCCTCAAAACCGTGACTCTTGCAGCAAGAGAAAAGACAGTTGTCCTTTATCTTTTCAGACTGGCCAGGAGTGCAGAACACCTGTACTGAGTCACAGGGGTCCATCAGCAAGTATAGGAGCTTTTCAAAGTCTGCAGGCCCAAACTGTCTCTCAGCACAGGTCACAGAGACAAACTCAGGAATGTTTCCACTAATCACACTTTTTCTACTGCTCTGAGGATTCCCCTGGGGTGGGCACAACAATAATGTACAGAGGTCAGAAAAGCAAACAACAGCCAGAGGGAAGACATTTGACACCTACATATATCCAATTTAATCCCAAATGTTCAATGTCTAACATTAAAAAGAAATGTGAGAATGAGCTGCTTCTGGAAAATAAGGAACCAGGAATGCTTCTGTAAGTAACAACTTCCATGTTCCTCCCTGTGGCCTACGATACTCAAAATCCCAATACCGATCTTCACCATCACCCTTTGCCATGGAGCAAGGGTGACGAGCAAGTATGCAAGAAGCAGCCATTTGCCTGGCTGGGGACCCACCACGCGCTCTCTGCTCCAAATATTTGGCATGTCTTCCCCATCTGACCCTGCCTCGCACTGATCTATAATTGTTTCAACTACAAAAAATCTGCCTTTAAAGCTAATAAAGAACTATGTCATGGGCCGCAGATTTAGCTCAGTGGTTCTGGTGCCTACCTAAAAAGCGCAATGTCCCTGGTTCGATCCCCTTAACCACATACACTAATACTGGGTGTGGTGACTCACATCCACCAGCAATCAGTACCACACCCACAATGCCCAGGCATGGTGGCTCACGCCTGTAATCCCAGCACTCGGGAGGCAGAGACAGGATGACTGCTGAATTTGAGGCTTGCCTGGGCCACATGGTGAGCTCAGGACCAGACTGAACTACAAAGTGAGACCCTGTCTCAAAGAAAAAATAAAAATAGCAAAAAGAACTATGTCATGCAAATTTGTCTAATACTGTGCTAACCCCATCGCATGACTGGGTACAGAGTTCTACAATAGATGCCTAGAACCGCAGAATGAGGGAAACAGAATAGGGTGCACTGGGCTCTCATCTTAATGGAAATGTCCCACATCAGCACAGCTGGCCATACTGCACGATGAGGTATTAACAGGAAAACAATACTCCCTCTCATTCAGAATCTCAGTGTGAATTTTAAAGGTGTAAGGAGGCTGAGCATCCCTAACCTGAAAATCAGAGATCCAAATGCTCCAAAATCTGCAATTTTTCTGAGCACTAATGCAACATCACAACTAGAAAATTCCACATCTAAATTCATGTGACAGACAGCAGTCAAAATCCAGACACAATGACAGTACTGCATAAAATTATCTCCAGGTTATACACAAAGTATATAGGAAACAAAAGTTTCCTGTTTTCACTTGAGTCCCCTCCCCAAGATACAATCTTAAAAAAAATCAAAATATACAACACTTCTGGGTCATAAGCATTTTGGATAAAGAACAGTCGATCTGCATAATCATTTTATAAAATGCACAGCAAGCCAGGTGTGGCGGTAGCAAAAGTCTGGCTGACACAAGTGGATCACAAGTTCTAGCCTAGCCTGGGCAATTTAGCATTTAAAACTGTTTTTAAAAATGCAGGGCATGTAGCCCAGTGTGAAGGCTATGGGTTGGACCCCCCAATACCAAAACAACAACAAAAAGCAGAGGATTTTTATTAGTACCAGTGAAAATTTCAGTGCTTACTATGTTTGAGACAGATCTAAGGCCTGTTCTAAAATTAACTACCTTAGGAGATTATAGGGAGGTCAGGGGAATGGGGAAAAATGAGAATCAAGATATAACCTGTAGATGTAGGGATTTGGCTTAAGTGGTGCTGCACCTACCTTGGAAGCACAAGGGCCTGAGTTTGATCCCTGGTACCGCCAAAAAAAAAAAAAAAAAAAAAAAAGATACATCATTATCACATATAGGTAAAATTCTCACTGATGAATGTGATCATGATATGTATCTAAAATGTACCAATAAACTCAATAAAGAGAAAAAAATTAACTACCCTAGAGGTATGTGGTACTAATTGCTGGTGGGTATGACTTACCACACGTGGTATTGTTGTATGTGGTCACCGGGATTGAACTCAGGACCTTGTGCTTGCTAGGCAGGAGCTGGAACCACTGAGCTAAATCTCCAGCTCCTGTGTATTTTCAATGTTTCTCTTAATCTAGGAAAAATAGAATAGCATTGACAAGAGGCACATTTTCTGGTATTTAACTGTATCAGAACCTGAGAATTAGGAACTAAAATAGTGTATGTGGCAAAAACTCAGAAAAAATAATTTTTGTTTCGTTTTGTTTTTGATTGAGACAGGTTTTCAGTATGTTCCGGGTTGGCTTCATACTTCACATAGAGCTCAGCCTGCTAGGCCTCCAACTTCCCATTCAGCCCCCTAGGATGCTGGCATACTTGTTCAGTATCACACCCTGCTGAAACAAATCAAACTTGTAAAACTCCTGTTTTTTTCCACTCAGAAGAGAAAGCGTATCACATAAAAAGTAAATATGATTACCAGTGCAAAATGAGGGACTTCCTCCATTTTTCCTATTTTTTTAAACTCCTCCCTTTTTTCTCCAATGAAATGACTACTGCTATCATTACTCCTGAATGGGCAGAACAAGAAACTATTAAAGATGAGTGACATTTGTGTCTCAGGATATCCTTCTGAGCAATCTGGAAATAGGAACTGAATGTGGTATGATAAGGAATCTCTGTACTTAGGAACACGGAGCTTAGATAATTGAGACAGTGTGTACAGGCCTACATGGAGGAAAATTAATCAGACAAGAGAAAGTGTAGAGCCAGACCCAAAAGGGAATTCTGCCGGGGTGGTGCTTCTAGGCACTGGGGGGCTGTTCTGTTGCTTTATAAAAGGGGTGGGGCTGATAACTAATGATAACACCAGCACAATAAACCCAGACGGACTACCCACACGGGTGTGAAAACACAAAAACCACTGGAGGACTGCCTGTAAGGGAACGTAACGGGACGGGGTCTTGGCAAGAGAAAGGTGTTTCCAAGCGGAACAAGGGGGAAGGAAACAGAAACATGAAGATTTCACCATATAAAAATGTTAAACTTGAGTAGCTCAGAACATAACAGCAGTAAACATCAGATGAACTGAGGCAGGGAAACTTGGAACACAGAGCAACACTATTTAACATCTTTGAAATCAAAAGAGCTCTTCTAACTTGTTTATGTGCTTACTTAAATTTTATTTATATTAGTAAAAAAAAATATAAAACAACCTGAATGTCAAATAGAGAGGTAGCCAAGTAATCACAGCAGCTTCCCCCAGTGGTACACTCTGCAGCTATTAAAACAGCTGTGTAGAAAAATATCAGTGCCACCAAAAAAGGTCACACATCCTGAAGCTTTAAAAAAGCCAGTTGCAAATTATACATGGTATCATTTCAACTCCGCAAAACAATCATATCACATCTATACAGAAAAGTCTAAAATTACAGGTACATATTTTAAATCAAAAACCTCTTTGGGTGGTAGGGTTAATGATAAACTTTTTCTCTGCATTCCCAAGTTGCTTTTGTTTTGCACAATAAACATGAAGCATTTTTGAGCTAGAAAACAACACAAATGAATATATAAGACATAAGTCTGTCACATTTCCAGGTATTATAAATTTGGAAGGGCAGTCTCCTAAACAACAGAAGAAATTAGGTGAAGGAGAAAACCAATAAATGTTCAGCTTCCACCCCAGGTTTAGGGAGATAGGAGGCCCTGGCTTGTCGGTTCCATGGAAACAGAGGCTATAGCAAAGGCCTGATCATTTTAGGAGACTACTGGTGTAGGTGCCTAGGGCTAGAGGTAGCCACTTCATCAGAGGGGAGGAAGTAAATGATTCTATGTTTATACCAAGGAAGAGGACAGAGACCTGGTGATTGACCCCACTGAGGCCTCACTAGGAAGACCATGTCTGGCAAGCAGCATTGTCCTTCCGGAGCCTCCTCCACAAATGCTGGAGGCAGCAGATGGGAACAGGGTGGGTGTAGAAACCATTTCATGGGAAGAACAGGCATGAAGTCTAGAGATATGTGTACAGGAGAATGGAGGAGACATCTACACAGGGAGAGGAGTCACGAAGAGATAGTCAACTACATTTACAGCACTCCACACTCTTGAAGCTGTTAAAATTAAGGAGGAGAATACTGAGTGACAAGCCTAAAAATTCACACCTTGCGAAATTTTCAAAAGCCCATGACAAACTACATTCAGTATCATGTGAATTCTAAGGAACAATCACATCACAAGGAAGATTCATCATATGGGAGCAGAACAAAACAATTATTTTTACCCTGCTAGTAACAGAATGCCGTTGGTCCACGCAAAGGAAAGGCTTTCTCACAATCAGAAGTACTCTGGACTCACCACAGCAAGAACATTCAAAGACCCCCATGACCACTGTTGAGAGATATTGCAGTAGAATATTTCTTCACTGGCCTCAATATTTCCTCAGTGACCTTCAAGGGGCAAACGCATCAAAAGCTTATTACAAACACAAGCTGTCTAGATTCCAAACTTACAGAATTGGTCTCTCAGATGGGACCCACAATCTGTACTTTAAAAAGATTCCCCAACTGATTGTGATGTGCAGACAGACTTGGGAACCAACCCTTTTGTCAAATATGCTTCTAATAATTTGTTTGTTTGTTTGTTTTTTGAGACAGGGTCTGGCTTGGTAGTTCAGGCTGGCCCCAAGCTCACTATGTAGCCCAGGCAAACCTCAAACCCAGCAATCCTCCTGTCACTGCCTCCCGAGTGCTGGGATTACAAACATGAGCCACCATGCCCAGCACTGTGGTATGTGGTATTGATTTCTAGTAGGCGTGAGTCACCACGCCCAGAATTGTATGTGGTTACCTGGGATAGAACTCAGAACCTTGCACTTGCAAGGCAGGCGACAGAACTACTGAGCTAAATCTCCAGCCCGCTTCGAATAGTTTTTAAGAAATGATAGCTGATTTCTTTTTAAAGGCAATACCAAAAGGGGGGAAAAGTAAAGAAAAAATAATTCTATCCCTGAGTGGTTTTTTTATCACTATCTTTTGATATGCCTGATCTACACATATATCACCATTTTACATAAATTATATACTCTCTATGTGTAACATTTCCATGTTATGTTGAAGCCATCTTTCCCACTGAAAACTGCACATGCACCATCTTGTTCAACACCTACCTATAGTAACACACAGTGAGGACAGGCCATGATTATTTTAACAAGTTCTAATGAGCAGCTTGCCAACTTAGGAAATAAATAACTGAAATAAACAGTATAATGAAGAACATTCACACACATCCATGCTGAGAAGCATGGACCTCACTGGAGAAGAGACCTTGCACTTTTCACAGCAATAGATGTCAGCAGAAACATAGCTAATCCCCACAATTTCCACCTGGGTCCCTGGATTCCAGCACCATTAAGAGCATAGTCAGTGTCAACACTGAAGGGGAGGACTGTGTGTTGTATGGATCTGGTGAGTGGCTTCTTTAAGCAGAAAACAATAGCTTTCTGAGTTTTGTTTTGTTCTTGAGACAAGGTCTCACTACGTAATTCAGGCTGGCCTGGAATTTACTGCCTCTGCCTCCCAAGCACTAGGATGACAATAAACTTCCCAGTCCCTTTTGTTTTTTGAGATAAGGCCTCACCAAGTTGCTGAATTACCCAGGCTGGGTTGAAACTTGCACTCCTGCCCCAGCCTCCCAGAGTGCTTTGGATACAGGTGTGCACCACTAAGCACAGAAAACGTCTTTGGGCTTTAAGGCAGGAGCACTGCAATGTTGAGCCTATGCTGAGCGACTTTGTGACTTATGGAGACCCTGTCACAAATGTTTAAGCATCACAGAACACACAGCATTTCCTGCCACTTAGCTCAGAGCCCAGTCACGGCCACATCTACATAGCAACATGCCCAGCTCACCCTGTTCCTCCGCCCTCCTTCGTGCCTAGAGAAGTGGAGGGTAATAAGCTGACGCCATCAACTCTGTCTGCAGGAGACACAGCTCCTAGGAACTCAGTTTCTACTTCAAAATGTGGTGGAGACCACTTCTTTCTGTGCACCAGGGCCAGAAACATACCCAGGTTTTCTTCCCTCCCACTGCCCAGAAGCCAGAGATCCACATCTGCGTGAGGAGAGGGGCACAGGTACTGGCTGAGGTCCTGGAGACATGGCTGGCTCAGGTGGGACTGAGAGAGAGACACTGGAACAAAATCTGGATTCGGGATTACTATCACTGCCTTCTAAAGGCATTTTAACACTGTAGTGACACTAAAGGCCCCAACAGGCAGCTGATGATGGGGGGCCGCCCCTGAGCACTTCCACGTGGTACACGGCCTCTCTGTACGTGCTGCGGGAGCTGAGGGGTCTGCAGGGAAAGGATTAGGGCTCAGAGCAAAGCAGCGCGGTGCCTGAGGCACAGGCCTCGGCCTGACGCAAACCACCAGGAAGCTGGCTGAGGCCTTGTCCTGGGCGGGAGGAGCCAGGCCTCTCGGTATCCTAGCAACGCTTGCAGGCAGTGGGAGGTATCTCAGGCAAGGCCAGTGGCCGGGGAAATTAAAATGGCCACACGCACAGACCTGCCACCCCTGCCACCAGGCCCCAAAGCAAGCTCCACTGTCCGGCATGCGGATGAGGGTACCTACACCCTCGGCCCAGTGTCATACAGACCACAGTGCCACATGCTGGGGTTCACTCCTGACTCTCACTGACCATGGTGCTGGTGGGTCTGACCACTGAGCAAGCTCCCCAGCACTTAGTACTTTTTGTTTTTATTTTTATTTTTTTGAGACAGGGTCTCGCTTTGTAGTTCAGGCTGGCCCTGAGCTCACTAGTAGCCCAGGCAAGCCTCGAACTCAGCAATCCTCCTGCCTCTGCCTCCCGAGGGCTGGGATTACAAGCATGAGCCACGACACTCGGCACTGTAGTACTTTTCGTTTGAAGACAAGGTCTCTACTAAGTTGCCCAGGTTGGCCACGAAATGCAATCCTCCTGCCTCAGCCCTGTCCCACCCCAAGTAGCTGGTGTGACAGGTGTGCACCGTCATGGCTGGCTCTGACCATCTTTCTGAGAACTTTCATCACACATGGGGACCCCAAACACTGCTTCTGGAATGTTCTCTTTGTACCCAAATTCTTCCTTCTGCAGTAACTTCACTTGCCAGCTCTGGCATCATGCTTGTTTACCTGCCTTCAGCACCCTATCACCCGCACCCACCCATGAGGACTGCATGGCCCACTGCCCCCACAGACCCTTCCCTCTGGCTGTCAATCATCCCTGCTCTATCAGCCTGAGCCTTCCTCATCCCATCCAACTCACTAGGCCAATCGATGCCAAATGCAAGATGTGGCAACTGGCACGAGAACTTACCCTGGCCCTAGGGGCCAGAACAGAGGCCAGCACCAGAGCTCATGTGCCTGCCACCTCAAATGCAGGGAAGGGTCAGGAGACCTTGCACAGCATGACAAATACATCCATCTTCTTTGATGCAAATTTACTGCTTTATTTACAGAACCCTCATCTTAGTGTTTTCCCAAACTTCCAATTCTTCAACCCACATCCACACTCCATCCTGACCATCTTAGGCCTATTATGTAAAGGAGACACCGGGCATAGCCGGGAATTAAGGCTATCCCACCGCCCACAGTGCTGCCTCCTAGCTCTCTGCCGTGACCTCATCAATCTCAAGTCTCACTCCTTGGTAGCAGATGAAGTAGGAGCTAATGAAAAAGCTAAGGAAATCAGCACCACTAAGGAAATGCCAATACTCATTCACAATCAACATCACCAGTTGACTGTTTTTATCCTACCCTGAACTGCTTCCTCCCGGCACTTACATGACGCAGCTCCTGGGCAGGACTGTCTCGTACAATGCCTGCTTCATGAGGCTATTACTCATTAAGTGTCAACACGATAATTATCACAGATGGTGAATTCACAAGCAGGTTAGGCGCTGGCTGTAACGGGCTAGCCCACACTTGCCCCAGGCCCTGGAGTTAGTAGTCAGAATGCTATAAAACACACTGTCCTTTCTTCTTGTTATTTACTTATTTATTAGCACTGAAGAGAGGCTCACGTCTTCCCTGTTAAGAGTTGGTTTCAATAGGTTAAACCTCTTTGAAGCCACATTAAAGAATCGTCTTTGTAGTTTGTAAGTAACACTGGGATGACTCTGGACTTGACCCTGTTACATGATGACTATCCCCTGCTCCCGCCAACTCATTCCCCTTCTCAGCATGGTGTCTCTGGACCTTCCTTGGCACATTTCAAGAAAACAGGCCCTGGTGCCACACAAGGGACGGATAGTAAAACAAGGGTGGTGGTTAAAAGTAAAATTAGAGCCAACCATGCTGCCAACCAAGGTTGGTGTTATTTTTGACGCCACTGCGGTCCTGGGTTTCCACATGTCACTTTTAGCTACTTTCATTAGAGGTGCCCCGGTACCCTTAGGCAGGAGGAGAGTGTGGCGGCACCATGAGAGCTGCTGGGCAGGGTGGGTATAACTACAACACCAGCCTTAAGAAGCCAACAGACTGTTGAATGCCAAGCCTGCACTATTAATTTGCATATGACATTAATTTTGCTGTCAGTGTGTTAATGTGTGATTAATTCTGTCATGGGTTAGAGCAAGGAGAATTAGTTAATTGTCAGAAACCCTTCTCATTCACTCTCGTACGTTCCCCGCCTCCCTCCAACTTTCCCTTCTTCCTCTTCTTATTAAACTAACCTCCTGGGTTGTCTTCCTTCGGGGCACTTTTCTCCTATGAGATTTAATCCCATCTCCTCGTACCCTGCATGTAAATGCACTTCTAGGCCCAAGAAGTGCGACTGGGGCTATATCTTACCCAGGTGCCCCACCAGCAAGGCTGAAGTCCGCCCAGGCAGTCGGGTGGATAGGAAAGGTCTGAGGACGGGACTCATCGGTCCCATCCCCATTCAGTGCCAACTGCCGATGCCCGATACCTGTACACATTGTACATGCTGCGCTGCGGATGCTATGCAAATAACCACGGGTGCCGGAGGAAGCGGGACCGTGGCGTTAACACAAAGCCATGGCTGTGCTATACATGGTGATTTGCCACCCATTTTCCTTGCTGCCCTGACACAAGCTTCTCCCTTCTGAACAGTCTTTACCCATCACCAATGTGGCTCCAAATTCATCAGACAAGCGCTGCCAATGATTCTATCACCTCACCAGCTAACCACACCATTTGTTTCTATTAACGAACTAAGTTCACCAAAGAGGATCCTGAGGCCCTTACCTCTAAAAATAGAAGACTCCAAGAGCCCTGTCCCCTGGGTGCCACACATTTCAGAGGATGCGGGTACCGTCTGGTGACATCAGCGATGCCGTGAGTACATGCCGTCTGGCCTAGAAAGGATGATCTTTTCCTGACGAGGACGTCGGCTCGCTTTGCCAAAACGCAGCCCACACTCCATGTGTTTTGCTCATTCCTGGGTCTCTGCGTTACCCCTTTTAACTCGGACACAACGAATGAGGGAGGAGGACACAGCGAAGGCAAACGCAGTGATCACCACCCTCGACTTTCTAATCACACAGAATTCGTGTACAGGGCTGGGAACGCTCAGGAGGCGCCATCTGGCAGCAGTCCTGCCCGACCAGCTACCCAGGAGGGCTGGACTGTCACTAGCCAAGGGCAGGCAACGACCACGGGCCTCACATCCTCTGAAGCATGAACGGGAAGCACGGACTGCCTGCCGCTCTCGTCCCAGGCGCGTCAGCGAGCACACACCGCACACGTGGTGCCGGCTGACGGGGCTCTAGGTCTGACAGTGAACTCTCGAGAGTGAGCGCGCAGCGGAGCCCCCAGTGACAGCCAGCCCGACATGAGGACCGTGTGGCTTAAAGAAGCTGATGGAAGATCCGCCTGCCTCTTGTGTCCAGAGCGTGTACCCAAGATTCGCATCTTAGCTGTATTTTTTTAAATCTGAATCTTTATTGGTACATTATAGATACACATCACAATTACACTCCACATTGAGAACATGTACCAGCATATGACATGATTTAATTCTCATTTTCCCCCTTTCCCTACCCACACCACATACCCCCACCCCTATATGCACAAGCTTTTTTTTACCATCAAATTTTTTACCATCAAATTTTTTCTTTCCCCTCATTATTTAACCCTAAACCCCATTTCCCATTGAATATTTATTTCAGCTATACTGACTTAGCTACAATCAGCCCTCCAAAACCAACTCAGTTCATAAGTCAAGGTATACCATCTTCTAAATACAGTGAAGAAAGAGGAAGTAGTTAACTTGAGACCTATTTATGTGTTATGGTGACTTTTTATGATATATTTTTTTAAAAGTACAAGGCTTAGGCTGGAGATTTACCTCAGTGGTCCCAGCATCAGCCTGGCAAGCACAAGGCCCCTAATTCGATTCTGGCAACCACATACCACAATGCCAGGCATGGCGGCTCACGCCTGTAATCCCAGTGCTCAGGAGGCAGAGGCAGGAGGATTGCTGAGTCCGAAGCTTGCCTGGGCTACATAGTGAGCTCAGGGCCAGCCCGAACTACAAAGCGAGACCCTGTGTCAAAAAATAAAAGATGTAAGGCTTGCTTTATACCTTGGAAGTGACTGTTCTAATTTAGAAACACATCTATCAATTGCAATTTTTTAATTAGCAAAGAGTAATGTTCTTATGGGCTATGATTAGTCTAGGATTTTGTCATTTTATTTCACACAGGCCATTACAGTTAAACTTCCACTAGATGACAAAGAGACAGAATACAATTTTCATAGTAAGCAACTAAACAGCGCTCCTAAGGAATGTGTATTTTCCCATGCCAGCCTCCCTCCTCTCCTCTCTCACATACACACTCTCTCTCTCTCTCACACACACACACAGAGTAACCCTTTCTAAGACATATAAATCGATGGAAGAGGGAAAAGAAGGGATGTGCAGCAACCTCACTTCTCAAACCCTCGTTTGTCTTAGAACTCCTTAGAAATGTGCGACAGCACAGAGTCCACTAAAAAAGTCCATCACCACTTTGTGGACGTTACACAGCTTTTCTCACTGGATGTGTCTATGATTAATAGAACTAGGTCCCTTTTTTTTCATACAATGTACAGCTCTGGTTACTCCAACATGGGCATTATTCACACCTGAAACTGGAACTACTCAGCATGTGGGAAATAGGTCTTGCCCACCCATGGCCATTAAAAGTGTCCCATAGTATTTTGGTAAGTCAGCCAAATTCCAGCCCTGACAGTGGGCGCAGGTGCTGTGCTCAGATAGGGAGGATCGTGTGCCCGGTGCCTGGGCGGCGGGGGCAAGGCAGCAACTTCCAACTCCCGGCACATCCACAGGGTCCCTCTTTTTTTTTTTTTTTGAGACAGGGTCTTGCTTTGTAGCCCAGGCAAGCCTCGAACTCAGCAATCCTCCTGCCTCTACTTCCTGAGTGCTGGGATTACGGACATGAGCCAGCACGCCCGGCACTGTGGTATGTGGTACTGACTGCTGGTGGGCCTGAGTCACGACGCCCAGTATCATATCATTCTATGTGGTTACCGGGATCGAACCAGGCAGGCGCCAGAACCACCGAGCTAAATAAATCTCCGGCCCCACGTCCATCTCTTCTTAACCTCTACCTGGCGAGCTCCTCTCAGCGTGGCCCAGCAGGCCTCACGCGGGCTCAGCCTCCCTTCTCCAAGCACCCACCCAACACACACGGGACCACACACACTAGAGCAAAGACTCGAACAAGATCACAGGCAGAAAATAGGGGCTCAGAGCACTGAGCTGTGGGACAGGTGTGACTCAGGGTTACTCAGCTCTTCTAGCTGGAATATCCCCTCTTAACAACTGCTCAGAGATTTCTTCCCTTGAATTTAACATTGGGACATTTAGCACCTCCGAGTTTCCACTCATTCTCCCCACAAGATAACAAGTCTTCTACTTCCTCTCATGAATCTCTCCACCTACTTGTCCTGAGAGTTGAACCCTAAGGCCTTTCCACTGAGCTCCATCCTCAGCAACCCCCCCACCCCGAGGCAGGGTATCATTAAATGCTAAACTGTCCAGGCTGGGCCCCAACCCTAAACCCTCCTGCCTCAGCCTGCTAGTGCTGGAGTGTGCCATACCATGCCAAGTGTCCTATGTGTCTCAAGCCATCCTTTCGCCTTTCCTTTCCCTTGGTTTTTCACCCCCAGGGCTCCTCTTCCTGAGGAACCTCCGCCTCTCATTCCCCTGCAGACCGGGCCAGAGAAATCCCTGCTCTGAGCAATGTCCCTGGCCTCCCAGCCTGGCCTGGAAACTAGGATGTCAGTTCTCTAGGTGCTGGTGACAGGGAAGGTGACATCATGTCACAAAGAGAAACGGTGCTATATGGTGACTTTGGGACATCCTCAGCCATCGATGAACTCTTGGGGGAAAAAACAAAAACAAAAACAAAAAACTGAAGACGGTGGCATTCCAGGACCCCAGACTGTCTGGGAGCAGAAGGCAGGGCACGGGCTGGCAGCAGCCCTCCCAGCCGCGCCCCTCCAGGCGCCCCGGGTGACTGGGAAAGGCTTTCCACGCCAGGCACGCTCCCAGCATTGTGTGCTCTCTCCCCACCAAAAACCCCGAGGCCTCCGGAGTGTACACTAACCACAAGCCTTTGAGTGGCTCATGTATTTACAAACTGAGGCATGTCGAAATCAAAGGGGATACCACATGACATAATTCGCATTAAAATGTCAACAGGCTGACAATTTATAGAGTCAATCCACGGAAGGTGGGGAGGACTAAGACTTAGTAATTGTTTAATTCCTGCTGAAACCCATGGCCGCTGTGCCTTCGGGAAGCTGGGAAGCGCTGGGGGCCTCCAGCCTGCTGCGCCCTGTGGGGCTGGCACAGAGCCAGGGCCAGGCAACAGGTTTAACCATTTAGGGCGCTTGGTGCAGAGATGGAGAGCAAGCCGGTGCCAGCCAAGGGAAGGAAGGAGGGCCGGGGGAGGACACGGGTGGGGGAGCCGTGAGTGAGCGCGTGTCCTCCCACCAGGCAGGTGTAATGACCCGGTAGCTCCAGAGACCTCACAGGGCAAAGGCCCCCACTGCTGTGCCCCTGGCACTCTCTTTCCATGCCACGCACACAGTCCCACCTCTGACTGCTCCCTCAGGCCCCTGCAGAAGGGGCCAGCAGGGCTCACACCTCCAGTTTGACAGGACTCCAACCTCCAGGCCCTGACTTCAGAGTGGGGAGGGTCCGTTCTGACCCAGTCAGCGCCCCAAAGTCTCTTCTACCTCACCCATCAGCAACATTGCTCTGGCCATAGACCATTCAACACGAATTCCTGTGTTGGGTGGGATACCGGGCCTTCATCCCAAGCTACATCCTAAGCCCTTCATTTTCCAGACAGGGCCTTGCTAGGTTACTAAACTGCCCAGGCTGGGGTGTAATTTGCAATCCTCCTGTCTCAGCCTTCCAGGGCACTGGGCTTATAGGTATGAACCACCATGCCCAGCTTCATAAAGTACAGATTCTTACTGCTTGCTTCAGATGCTGGATTCTACACACAGGAGACACTCTTCTCAGACTCTTGAAATTGGTCTCAGTTGTGCTCCTTCAGATTCACTGGCCTGTACTCTAGGAGGGGCCCTCTAAGAGAGAGGGCCTGAGGAAAGGAACAGGATTGGAAAAAGCTGGGGGAGGTGTCCGGTTAACTCTCTACACCCCAAGCTCAAAGCCAAGCCAAGTTTTTATCATGATGTAGGCACACCTAGAGAAAAGAAAGGACACAAGCATGATGATGATGGCTTTGTAAGCATCTTACAGGAAACAGAAAAACATTAATTTGCCTTCGCCGTGAAGCACTGGGTTCTGAAAAGGTGGCTTTCTCCGTGGGACTTCTTCCCCGAGGACGCCCGAGGCCACGCGGGCCGCAACAGGGCCTCCACACAAGCTGTCTGTGTATAAACAGTGACACCTCATTCTCTCTTCTACCTCATTAACTGAAACACATTAAAACAAGTGTGCGCTGGGAGCAGAAAATGAAGCTGCTAAACCAAGCTGATATAATCTTCGTCAGCCGAGGGAAACGAGAGTGTGTGAGCTGTGCAGGGGCGGCACCGTCCTGGGGGCCGCAGGGCTGCCCCACGCCCCAGGGAGGGAAGGGGGACACGGACGGTGGGGGGGGGGGCGGAGAGGAGAAATAACAAATTTACACCTCACGAGTGGCCTGCCATTCTTTATGTCACCCTGAGGGAGAGAAGTGGTATCTGATTTTTAAATCATTTAAAAATTCTTCTGCACATTAAAAAACAACTTTGCCAAGCTATTCAGAATTGGAAGGAAGAGAGACAAAACAGTAGATTTCAGAAAAGAAAAAGAGGAAGCGCCCGTGGCCACAACCTGCACACAGGCTTTGGGACAGCACAGGGAGGCTCAGGGCCTGGAGACCTGGGAGCTGAAAGGACCAGGCTGCAAGCTGCTCGTGGAATGACAAAAATGCCCCAAAAATCAAGGGCAAAGGAGAAGACAGAGGTAATTCAAAGCTGGTCATGTAGGAAACAAAACTTGCAATTGACTTTTCCGGCCATGTCCACAGTAAAAAAGATCAGATCTAGATGCATTTAGGGAAATACAAGACCCGACGGGGTAAAACAAAAGCAAGGTCTGAGATTGCCAAAGGAAGGGTGATGCGGTTCCACCAAAAATAAATGGCAGCCGTGCTGGGCGTGGTGGCTCACGCCTGTAATCCCAGCACTCGGGAGGCAGAGACAGGAGGATTGCTGAGTTCGAGGCTTGCCTGGACTACATAGTGAGCTCAGAGCCAGCCTGAACTATAAAGCGAGACCCTGTCTCAATAAATAAATAAATAAATAAATAAATAAATAAATAAATAAATAAATAAATAAATAAAATGGCAGCCGGGCGTGGTGGCTCACACCTATAACCCTAGCACTCAGGAGGCAGAGGCAGAGGCAGGAGGATTGCTGAGTTCAAGGTTCGCCTGGGCTACAGAGTGAGCTCAGGGCCAGCCTGAACTACAAAGCAAGACCCTGTCTCAAAAAATAAATAAATAAATAATCGGCAGACTTATTACTTACAATGAGAGGCCAGAATGCAAAGGACTTGCCTGTAAAAGCAATAAAATGTAAAACTGGATGCGGAGAGTAGTAATTGAGCCACATCCCGCATCCTGGACTGTACAGTACCCTATTTGATAGTAATAATTACCACATGGGAAATGAGTGTTGCTATGCAAAACTCTCTTTTGCATCTCTTCATTTGTGTTCCAATTTGCAACCTTAATGTGTTACTGCCCTTGATTTGCATTGTGTCTCATAGGTGTCTGCAGACCACGTGGTGGGGACGCGGCCTCCACAGCCCCCCACCTCCTCCACGGCCCTCTGCAGCCGCAGAAACACGGATGCCAAATTCAAGCCTCCTCCTGCCCACTGACCGCACCTTTCCAAGCGCCAACAGCGATGCTGCTTGCCAAGCCCACTCTACAAATCTGCTCACAGTGATCTGACCATCAGGCAGGCGATGGACACGGGGAGACTTTCCTCTTGCACCTGCTTTGAACACAGTCACGATGGCAAAGAGGAGTGTTTCCTGTTAACTGGAGCTTCCTCTCAATCAAGAAGGGAGGCAGCTCCTCCCACTTGTTGAATCAGAGCTACAATCAGATTCTACGGTTATTTCAGTAAAACAAGGAGGGACACCAGCTTTCAAAGGAGGGGGGAGACTGATGACGTAAGCAGCTGAAGAGACTCATCCACTGTACAAGTAGGGTGAGGAGGAACGCAAGTTATGAGAAAAGGAGAAAGAGAGAGGAGAAGGAAAAAAGACGAGGGAGGGGAGGTGGCGAACAGAGAGGAGAGGAAGTTTCAGCTGAAAAAAAATTTTGGAATATTTGAAAGTAACAGCCAAAAAGGGTGCCATGGAAACCATTTTTGCATGCATGAAGGCAGGTGGTTGCTCAGATGAATGCAGCCTGGGATGGATGGAGCAGCCACGAGCAGGGGCACAAATGTAAACAGGAAGGCTGGCAGGCAAGATTAAGTCACCCGTGTCATGACTTGGGATCTTCAGTGTAAACAAAATCACTCTGGTGAGGTGAGGACGTGTCCAGAGCACAGAATCTCTGAGGAGACTCTGTGATGGAGACACTGTGGCGCAGCGCACAGGCCCAATACAAAACAATACAGGACAGGAGAAGACGCCAGGGCAAACGCAGTCTAGCTCTAACCAGAGTTTAATTTTCTTTTGTTCAGTCTTTGCTTTTTACACTGTGCGAGTGTGGGTGACAACTTCAATGATTTTTAAATTTTGTCTCTTTCTTTTTTTTTTTTTTTTTTTTTGAGACAGGGTCTCACTTTGTAGTTCAGGCTGGCCCTGAGCTCACTATGGAGCCCAGGCAAACCTTGAACTCAGTAATCCTCCCACCTCTGCCTCCCAAGTGTTGGGATTACAGGCGTGAGCCACCACGCCCAGCACTGTGGTATGTGGTGGTGATTGCTGGTAGGCGTGAATCTCCACGCCCAGCATTGTATGTGGTTACTGGGGATCAAACTCAGAAACTTGCCCTTTAGAGGCAGGCGTCAGAACCACCGAGCTAAATGTCTGGCCCAAAATTTTGTCTCATTTTTTCTATAGTGAATATGCATTAGCTGTAACCAGAAAATATATATGTAAGGGAATGGTTTTTATGCTAAAAAAAAAAAAAAAAAAGGAATCCCTGCGTTGTGTACTCTACACCTATTTCTAAGCCTAAATTCTTACTTCCAACTAATTTTGGTCACACAAGGAAAATATGGCTAGGGTAAGGCTTGCCAGGAATTTGTTTAAAAATAAAACAAAGCGCAAAGGTCCTGAGTTCCATCCCCAGTAACCACATACAATGCTGGGCGTGGTGACTCGTGCCCACCAGCAATCAATACCACATACCACAGTGCCAGGCGTGGTGGCTCATGCCTGTAATCCCAGCACTCAGGAGGCAGAGACAGGAGGATGGTTGAGTTCAAGGCTTGTCTGGGCTACGTAGTGAGCTGAGGGTCAGCCTGAACTACAAAGCGAGACCCTATCTCAAAAAAAAAACAAAAACAACTCTGCTACCCCACGTTATGCTGGGCAATGTTATAAAATTATGACCATAAAAGTAACTTTAGTGCTGGGGATTTACCTCAGTGGCACTGCACTTGCCTCCCAAGTGCAAGGTCCTAAGTTTGATTTCAGGAACACCTCTAAAAGAAAGTAACTTCATGGTGGCCTGTACTTTTCAGAGAAGGGACTGAACAAGTTATAGCAAAAATAAACATGGACTGGGCCGGAGATTTAGCTCCGTGGTCCCAGCATCTGCCTAGGAAGCGCAAAGTCCCTGGTTTGATCCTGGGTAACCATATGAAACAATATTGGGCGTGGTGACTCATGCCTATAATATCAGCACTTAGGAGAGAGAAGCAGGAGGAAAGCTGAGTTCAAGGCTTGCCTGGGTTACATAGTGAGCTCAGGGCCAGCTTGAACTACAAAGTAGAACCCTGTCTCAAAAAAAAAAAAAAAACCCTAGACTTAGATGATTTTTTTAACTTTTAGATGTACTTTACTTCTTATCCTATGACTGAGGGAAGAGACAAAAGTATCTCTTTTTTAAACAGTCCCACAAAGATATACTGTATGTGGTTAAAAGGAACTTAGAGATGTGTCCAACCTCCCTGTCCTTCACACAGGGCCACCACAGTCCAGCCAGGTTAAATTACTTACAGTCATTTCAATAAACATCAGGCACTTTTCTCTTAAGAGAAATTCCTTCTCTCTGACCGCCCCCCCCCCCACCACACACATACAAAATCCCTACTGGTCAACAGTATGTCAAGTCAAAGCTACTGAAACCAAATCATAAAATAATATCAGTTTCGCTGACTATATAAGACAATAGAAAATCTAATGTATGTTTTATGCTATACACCAACTCCACGGTAAACACATGCCACGTATTACCTCATCTAACTAATTCAACAGTTCTACTGGGCAGGTAGTCATAGTAGACCCTGCTACAGATGATGAACACAGTGGGATTAGGTGATGTATGTCCCACACAGCCCCCTAGCAGCGAATTCCTCCCTCTTTAAAACTCCAGGAACTGTTCATGTTCACAGTGAGACGGCGCTTATGTGTTCTATATTGCAGTTTTCCACCCTGCACCCAACTTCCCAAAGGCCTGGCACGGAGCAGATGTCCAGGTATTATCTTTCCAGTGCCCAAGACACTGCTGCTATTTATTCAACAAGAAGTAGCAAAAATACAACAGAACCTCCTGGCAACACCAACATACCCAGATTTCGCTTATGTTACCAAAATTAGACATGAGTGAGAATTCAGGTTTGGAAGTTGGCATTCAAATACCCCGTGAAGGGCCAAGAACAGCCAGCCTCCTTCCCTGGCCCTTCCTGGAGTAGCGTGGGCTCCCGACTGGAGGTGTTGCTGCTTCCAGAAAATGTACGCCCTTGTTTGTAAAAACAGGAGTAACACATCTGAACCCAGTGCTTGGAGACTCGCCAGATGACAGCACGGTCTGTGAGTGGGAGGTGGGGAGAGGGGAGGACGCAGGGGCAGGGGAGGCCTTGCCTCAAACAAAGTTCCTGTGCGGTGCAGCTCGTGGGGTTTGGGTTTTTTATCCCCATGTTATGAAGTTTTTCACAAGTAGAGAAGAATTAAAAAAAAAACCCACATGATAGACACAACTCCATCACGGGGAAGTCAAAAGGAATGCTTTATGGGACTTCTCTACCCTTGTCCCTGCCTGGCCATGGGGCACCTCACATTGCGGCTTTCCACGTCGAGGGCACCATTCATACCTCCCACCCTTCTTCGAACACCTCAGCATGCGCTGTACTTTAATAATCCTTTACTGGGTTTTCCCTGTGTAGCATTTCCACTGTTTTAACAGAACACTCAACCAGGCTTCCTTACCAGCAAAAACACTGACCAGGTTGAAACGCCAGTGGAATGCTGAGCTCTCCGCGGACCTGCATTTCAAGGTTCTATTAACGACACAGGGACGAGGGGAAGCGGTGGGTAGTGCAATCAGATTAGGAAGATGGCCTCAGGTTCAGTATGCAGAGGGACAAACATGCCTTTGTCCTCTGCCCAGCTCTGCGCAGCTCCCCCATCGATGTGATTACTGTCTTCAAAGCTTCTCAGACTTCTGATGTAACAAGTGGGTGCCGTTTTTCCCTCCCGGCCTCCCTGCCCAGGACAGCAAGTGTGCTCCCAGCAGGGGCTCATACTCCACGCTTAACTCTTTGCAGCCTACATCGCAAGGTGTTGAACAAGTGGCAACATGACCCATTAGTGCAGTGGCTTTAGGTAAGGGCCACCAGCAAGGAGACCAGACCTTGCGGGCTGGGTGGGCACGTTTCTGTAAGGCTCCCCTGAGGGGACCCTGGAATCCACTATAAAACACAACACACTGGGTAGAACACAAAGTATCCAACTGTAGACACAGAGCAGGGATGAAATAATTCTGTGCACCATTTGTTTCAATCACAGACAAGATATCTAGGTACTGTGCTAGGTGGCCAGTGTAAACTGTACTCTTTCTGCATCAGAGGCAACAAAGCTTCAAAGCCACTGCCCAGAAAGGGCTCAGAGGGAGGTGTGGCCTGGCTACGGGGCAGAAGGAAAGACAGGGTGTGTCTTCCCTGTTAGTGGGACTATGACCCACTCCCAAGAGATGGGTTCTGAGTGTAGCCGAATGGCCAGATTCGGGCCAGACGAAGCACCATTTCGACACAGACACCTGCCCGGGGAGGAGGGAATGGGCAGAGCAGAGGAGATGCACTGGTAGAGGTGGCAAACTCATGTCCCGTGAGACACAGTGTGCTGTTGGTATCAGTGCAAGTTCAAAATTGTTCATCATTGCTGCTATATGGGAGCATATGCAACAGCTCTCTCGGGGCTGAAGCTAATCTTTACATTTCCAGTTTTAAGATTTTAGCTTCTAGCTGGGCACAGTAGTGCCCGCCAGTCATCTCTGGACCTTGGGAAGCTGAGACAGGAAAATAGGTTCAAGCCCAACCTGGTCAACACAGCCATAGCCTGTCTCAAAATAAAATATAAAACAGGCCAGGGATGTAGCTCAGTGTGAAGGGTTCCACCTCCAGCACAAGACACAAAGACGACATTCCACCTTTTAACATCCGGGCATCAGGGGACACTCGCAAAGCCAGATGAGAACCAACAGATTCTGTTAAGGGTCGCACACGAGCAGTGGAGAAAGACCACCAAAATGTGAACTATATGAGGAACACAGGGGTAAAGGGTCTCTACATGAGTGCTGAGGGGACAGAAAAGCTGTGGGCCAGCAGCAGAATTCCAGGAGAGTGAGCCAAGGCCAGCCACACGTGGGCATTTTCAAAGTCTTCGGACACAAGCTGTCCTGTCCATCTTGCAGGGCTGTTTCTTAGCAGTCAATTCAGGAGCAGAGTTGTGTGCAAGAGTCAGGACTAAGACACACAGCAGACAGCTCTGGGATCCCCCGGAGCACACATAACATGCAGTTTATTCCAACATCTGTTACTGGACACCGAATTAGGAAAAATCAAGTGCTGAGACAGGGCTGCTGGGCCAGGCTGGAGGGTAGGGGAGCAACCAGGGTACATTCTGCTGGTGCTTTGTCATTCAGTAAATACTTACTGGGCTGCTGTCGGGATTGTGTTAGCACTGAGATTTCAACGGTGAAAGGGTAACTATGGTCCCTGCAATCTTGGGAGACCAAAAAGTAAATGAACACACAAAAATAACTATCAATATACAGAAGTTTAAGTTCTGGTACGTGATGGCATAGCTACTTGAGAGTGAGGGGTCAGAGAATCCCTAAGAACTAGAGATAATCTGAGCTGAACATCAAGGTTGGAGAAGTGGATTCCACACAGTACAGTGGCAGGTGCAAAGGCCCTGTGGCAGGTACAAACTCAATACACTGAACAGTTAGAAAGCCACTGTGGCTACTGAGTATTAGGTAAAAAGGAAAAGATGAGAAAATGAAGTCAGCATGGTAAGAGGAGGGCAGATCACAAAGAAGTTCGTAAACTGTAGCACAACATCTGGCTTTTATTGTAAATGGGACAGAAAGCCATTGTTGGGTCTTTACAAGGGCGTGGCACGGCCTGATCTCCCTCTCCATAAAATCACTTCAGAAGGGGTTGTAAAGAGGAAGAGTAAAAGGGGGAGAGAGCTGAACAGTGAAGGGAGACAGGGGCTTGTAGGGGAGGGTGGCAGAAACCGGCCTCTAAGGCACAGCTGACAGGACGGAGCTGACAGACAGGCTACAGGGCAGCGAAGGGCCATCCATGGCTCGGTGTTCGCGGCCTCTGGGTTCCAGCGAGTGGCGGACTGAGGCCGATGGAGCCTGACTGAGATAGGGGGTCCAGGAGAGGGAGGAGCTTGGTGTCTGTGGTCACTGAAAGTCCTCTTCGGGCCGCACTAAGCCGGGAGATCGATTATGAGACAAGTCCAGGGCAAACATCTAGCAAGGGGCTGGGTCCAGGGAAAGCCAGGACTGGGGACAAAGTCTCATGTCTCATCACAAGGTAGATGGTACTGAACACCACTGGTGACAGAGAGGCTCACCGGCTAAGGGGGCTGGCCAGGGGCTGGGGCTCCCGCTGCCTACTCCCGTCTGGCGAACAGAAGGGAAACCCTGGAGCGAAGGTCATGAGGGGCTAGAACGTGGGCGACGACTCTGGCAGTACTAAGGCCAACGGTGACCTCCATGGTGAAATGTCACTTCCCCACCCCGTGACAGAGATCACAAGTTCACTCCCGGTGGCGGTGACCGAGGGCGAGGAGTAACTGGCCAGGGAGAACCTGGTCACTGCAGCCTGGGCAGAGGCCACCAACCCCACGGGACCCCTGGACAGGAAGCAGCCCCAGGGCCACCTCGTCCCTCCACCTCCTCCTCCCCCGTGCCAACAGCCTCCTCTACCTCCAGAAAGCTTTCTGTGCCAGCAGGAGGGAGCTGTTCACCGTCACTGACACATCACTGCACCCTGTCCCTCTCGGCTGTCGCTTTCAAAGGCACCTCAGACAAACTTGCTTCCAGTGGAGGCAGGACGGTGGGGGAGAGCAGAGAACAGCTTTGTCTCCCCCAGGCTTGCTCAGAGCCGATGGTGCTCCCTACGCTGCAGAAGCGCCCCATCATCTTCAGAGGCTTACAGCGAGCCATGGGGTGAGACACACCGGGACCGAGCAGAAACCAGCCTGGTGACAAATGGCATGGCACGGGTTCAGGGCGCAGAAAGTGGCCTTGGGCACAGCACTGGAGAAGACTTTTTGGAAAACAGGAATGGGTCAGTGGAGTCTGAACAAAGCGCAGGATATCCTATGCTGTTTCTTCAAGTCTCATCGAAGAGATAGTTTTCTAACAGGCCCTAGAGCCCGTCTCAGCAATGTGGAATGCATGCAGCCAAATCACAAAAGAAACGAGCATTTAAAATGACATCTGTTGGACTAATTAGCTATGTAATTAGTCTCCTCCTCGCTGGACCCGGGCTCTGCTGCTGCTGTCAGAACCCTCCTCAGGTGAGGCTCTAAAATGCCGCCCCCAGGAGGAACGAAGAGCAGGGAGTACGGGGAGGCGGTGAGAAGGGAGAGGGAGTTTCCAGAGAACTTCAGGGGTCTCTGGGGAGCCGGGACACCTGAGAGGAAAGTTATTGACACAGGAAAGCTCTGGGCAAACTGGCAGATGCCCAAGCTGAAGCGCCAAGAGCCACGAATGACAGCAGGATGGTAGGGGAGGACAGGGCAGTGTCCGAAAGATTCAGAGGAGGACACAACACAACGAGAGCGGACAGAGGTCAGGACTCGGGTCCCTGGAGATGCGGGCTGGTTTTCCTACGCGGACAGCTGCAGCTACCCCTAATGGGAACCAAGTCTGGGTACAGAAATCCTAATAAAAACGGCCAGAGCCTAATCCAAGCACCAGAAAAGTGAACAAACACACACAAACAGGGGGATCCAGCCAAATCACTCCCACGGTGCTTCCTAAACCACAGCTGGCTCCATAGTCACACTCGCTGACTAATGTCTCGGACAGCGAGGAAATCACAGTCCCGGGACCAACGCCACTTGGCTGGGCCAGCGAGAAGAGCCAGAGAATGCGCCCTGAGCTCCTCTATCTTTAATTATTTTAGAGAGTATGGGGGAGGATAGGGGAGGGGAGGGGAGGGGAGCGGAAAAGAGGGAAGGAGAGGAGAGGGGAGGGAAGGAGAAACACATGCTGGGGGGCACAGGACATTCTGGGGAGACCGTACTGAAAACCGCCTTGGAGGAGTAGACTCCCCACCAGACATGAGCCTCTGGGGGATACTCGTCCCTCTCCCAAAACAAAGCACAGCGTGCTCACAGCAGAGGGACCACCTGATGCTGCTCAGAGAAGCTTCTGGGGCCCATGACAATCAGCAGGTTATACAGGACCTGGACACAAAGCATTCGACTCCACTGAGTCCTATTACAATCGGCAAGAAAATTCCAAACCCAGAGGAGCCGGCTAGGAGCCTTTTCTGCTGAACAATCCCCAGCATGAACAAAGCCAGGACGCCTTTAGGTACTCAGGAGATGAGCACCCTTCCGCAGGGCCGCCACGGTGCCCAGCTCCCTCCCAAGCCCCCAGAAGGACCAAAGGAGACACGGGAACAAACCCCAACACCTGACCTGGTCAGACCTTTCTCTAAGGCCCACAGATGCACCTCAGGTAAAAGCAGGCAGCAAGCCGAGTGGACTCTACCGATGGGCGCCGAGGTCCCGTTAGACAATCACAACCAGGTGAAACCAATACTTGTGTGACAACCAGAGGGAACAGAACATGTCTGAAAAGCCACGAGGCTGTTGGTGATTCTGTCCCCTTCTTGCTCAGAGGACCCCTGGCAGCACCACGCTGTAATCAGCTGTGTGACCTTTCCAAGGTTTGGCTGGGCAAAGGGCAAGGGAAGGAAGAGTGTACGGGGAGGAAGCTCCTGGGCCTCGCAGGTATGACTGGTTTCCAGCTCTGAGTAAAGGCTCAGCACTGGAGCCAGAAACACACCCAGGTGACACCTGCTCGTCTTCCTGGCTCTCCTGGCCACACGAGGTTCGTGAATGGGAATGGAAGCCAGGGAGCAGGGTGATCAGGGCTGGGTGCCCACCACAGAGAGGGCGGACAAGGGCAGCTACTCACCCTCCCAGGACAGGCTGGTTACAAAGAGCGCCCAAACACAACAGGCTTTTAGAGAACAGGCTACAGCCAGAGGAGCCCCAGTCTAAGCAAACCCTATTGCAGTGCCCGGAACCAAGACGTGCTCAGGAAGCAGTGCAGACCCATGGGAAGAAATTCCTTTCCCAATTATTTGTCTCCCAGAGGCTCCATCAGGACACAGTCAGGGAGATCCCGGGGTCTGATGAACTAGGGTGCCCCAGGCTGAGGTGTGGAGCAGCAGCACAGGAGACCCCAGGGGCGGTGAGGGCACACTTTCCATCACAGGACCAGGCCACAGGTGTGACCCGGGGAAGCCGCAGAGGTCAGCTCAGAAGTGGCTACAAAGGCCTGACAGTCCCCGAGAGGAGGCAGACAGGTGCCAAAGGCCAGCAGAGATGAGCAGTCCCTGCCATCATCCCAATGCACAGGCCGTCCCGGCAGAGAAAGTGTTAGAACCACTGCTGACCTACGAGACCAGGAACACTTCGGAGGCCCACCCTGAGTCCAGGCACCTGCCCTACTCATTAAGAGGTACAAATGAAACACCACCGGGAGATAAACACTTTCAACCTTTTACAGGCGGAGGACACAGACCCTAGAGAAGGTTCCCTAATCATTCCTGACGAGCAGTCCCAGTCCAATTCTGTGCTGCTTCTTAGCAAAATGTACGCTGTGGGCACTGGGATCCTCCATGGACAATGACCAGCACTCGGGAGTGGTGGGTTTTTACACCAAACTACAGGAGGAGCCCAGCGAGGGGCTGGGTAAAATGGAACTCAGGCCCCTCCCCAAAGGGTACCTCAACATGGGAAATAATGGGGGGAAATTATTGAGAGGTAAAAACTGAGTAGCTGTGGAGAAATTGTCAGGGTTCATGACAAGAAACAGCATTTTATCCCATGCAGAAAATGTGAAAATCTAATATGCCAGTTTTCTATAAATAACAAAAACTGGAAATCATCATTAGAGGTGTTTGTCATTTCCCTCTTTTGTGGGGAATCACTGGGGTGAGGACAGAAGATTTTCAAACAAGGAGCCCACCTGTCTTTCCTCAGATTCCTGTACAGTCTGCTCGTGGGTCACCCCAAAAGAATTTCTTCACCCTCCACAGGTAGATTTGCCAAATAAAACACAGGACGCTCACTTAAATATGGACTTTCAAATAAAACATACACTGAATTCACCTGAAATTTACACTGTAACTACACGCTCCACGTTTTCATCTGCCACAGTCAGCAACTGAGCCCTGGGGCCAGTGCAGGAGCGTGGCCACTCAAGGGTCACCACCCTCACCTTGCTGGCTTCAATCATCTCTGCTCGGCAAGTGACAGAATGTGGGTCATTAAACACTTGAAACTCTCCTCCGACATCCTGGTTGCTTCCACGCACACAGGGGGGAAAAAAGTGCTGGAAATCTAATTTTATTGAAGTATAAAATTACTTAGCACTATGCCAAAATGGTTTTCATATGAACAGCCTTTCCCAACCTACACTTAAATAGTATTTATAGTTTCAAGTTATGTTTAAAACAGAATAAAGAACCCAGCTCAGGTGTATTATGTAATTATTTAAAAACTCTTGCCTTTTCCTGACAATGTTCTTGACAATGCCTAATTGTTCCCTTACAATTTCCCTTTCAAAACAAAAAACCAGAAACACCTGTTGGAACTGTATGTATTCAAATTTGCCCTTTGAGTCCAAGTCGTCAGGGAGTTGAAAGGATTCAAAATTGGGTTCACGCCTCTGACTCTGTGTAGCACCTGCCACGTGGGCTCTGCTGCCACCCCGGTTTGCTGAGAACCGACCTGACACACAGTTACCCTGAATGCAACAGACTTATTCCCAGCAAAATCCTCCTAGGGCCATGGACCACCCCTAAGGAGGCAGGTACCCTGGCACAAAGAATTCCCCCAGGTAGGAGTGGGGTGGAAGGAGCTGAAAGTTCGAGACTTTTCTCTCCGCAGATCCAGGGCATTTTACCTTGAGGACCGGGTAGGTGACTTTCAAATATTCTAATAAAATGGTAGTTATTAGAGTGCTCACCATTAGACCCCCTTGCTCCTTAGTTCAGGGCCCAGCATACAGCTCTGAAATCCAGAAAGGGCTTGCACAGCCCGAGAACTGCACAGGAAACCCGAGACCTGGCCAGCACCTCTACACACTGCGATGAAGCGCCAGGAAAGAGAACGTCCGGGCCTCTCAGGATTTGTTCCCAGGCTCTTTCTAAAAGGTGAACAGTGAGATCCACAGTTCTGACTGGTACCAGAACACTACTTGGTCCTTGTGCAAAGCCCCGTGTCTCCTAGAAAATCCCTCATCCCAGAGGGTTTGATGGAGGCAGTGAGTTCAAAAACTCTGCTGTGGGGGAATGAATATACCAGAGAGAAACAAGAAAAGGTAAGAGACAAGCTGATACCTGGTACCCTAAGAACTGAAATGTCTGAAAAGAGAACTGGTGTTTTTGCCTCTTCTTGTTCTCCATCCCTGTAATAAACATCAGTGCTCTGTGCACGCGCGTGCTCGTGTGTGTGTGTGTGTGTGTGTGTGTGTGTATGGACATGCATTACAGATCTGGAGACTGGATTCAGGCCCTATGCAAGCAATATACTAAGACTTTTAAAAAAACTATTTATAGGGCCGGAGGGTTAGCTCAGTGGTTTTGGCACCTACCTCGCAAGCACAAGGTCCTGAGTTTGATCCCAGTAACCATATACAATGCTGGGCGTGGAAACTCACACCCACCAGCAATCAATGCCACATGCCACAGAGCCAGGCGTGGTGGCTCACACTTGTGGTCCCAGCACTTGGGAGGCAGAGACAGGAGGATTGCTGAGTTCAAGGCTTTGCCTGGACTACATGGTGAGCTCAGAGCTAGCCTGAACTACAAAGTGAGACCCTATCTCAAAGAAAAAAAACAAACAAACAAACAAACAAAAAACTGTATTTATAGAGAGAGTCTTTCTATAGTGCCCAGGCTGGACCTGAACCTGGCAATCCTCCTGCCTCAGCCTCCTATACATAAAATAGGGTTCCTCATGGATAAAAGGCACTGGGAGGGTGTTGCTGAAGAAATCAGAATAGTGGTGTCACCTCCCTAAACATGAGCAAACTCCTAAGATACTCCAGACCCTGCGGCCTGTAACCCCTCTGCACCTGAAGGTCTTTCCCTTGAAATAAGGCCAAATAATAAAGATTGAATCGGTTAATATACATAAACAGTTAATAAATGATAAGTCTTAGCCAAGGGAAAGTCTCCCTATGAAAAAAGTTAGAACCACATAGACTGATAAATTCAATTCCATAAAATGTAAAGTATCTGTTTATCACAATGTGCCATAAGCAAAATTAAAGATGGTAAAAGACCAGGAGTAACTATTGCAGCGTGCATAGTACATCAAAGATTCCAGGCTCTCCGATAAATAAGAATTAGAAAACAAAACTATGTTGGGAACATGTTTTGGGAGAAATAATCGGAAGGTCAAAATTGATCAGGCCTTCCTAGTGCAGAGGGACTCTGGACTCAACTCCCCTTCACCTTTGCTAACAACAAAGACTCTGGTCATCCCACATACTGTGATGCTTCAAAGCTGAACTACTCCATTGCTGGTGTCTGCCCTGCCCAGAGGGATCTTCATCTGCATAATGTGCCTAGAACTATTAAAGGTGTTTGCCCTGCCCACAGGGCTGTTACATTCTGTTACTCAAGAGGTGCTAAATAAAAAGTGTGGTGAGGGGCTGGAGATTTAGCTCAGTGGTTCCAGCGCCTGCCTCGCAAGGTCCTGAGTTTGATCCCAGTAACCACATATAATGCTGGGCGTGGTGACTCACACCCACCAGTAATCAGTACCACATACCACAGTGCCGGGCGGGCGTGGTGGCTCATGCCTGTATTCCCAGCACTCGGGAGGCAGGGGCAGGAGGATGGCTGAGTTTGAGGCTTGCCTGGGCTACAGAGTGAGCTCATGGCCAGCCTGAACTACAAAGCGAAACCCTGTCTCAAAAAAAAAAAACAAGTGTAGTGAGCTGGGGCCGGGGGTCTTTTGCTACCCAGAGTGGCATAGATCAGGCCCAAACTTAGCCTCTGTGAACCTCGTTTCTGCATACTTATTAATTATTATTTCACCATGTACCGTCAACTCACAGGAGACTAAAATCTATTAAAAGGTTCTAGTTATGTTCCCTTCCCCTGGTTCCCACAGAACAAAGCAAAAAAACTAACGGACAAAAAACAGGAAACCACCAAAAATGCAAATGGCAAATCAATACCTGGAGAAAATAGTCAATCTAAAATTTAAAAGGTTCATCTCAGACCAATGTTATCTCTCTGATGATGAACAGACTGAACAATAATATGGTGTTGGCCACAGTGTGGGGCTGGGCATTGTCTGTCAGGAGGGAATGGAAGACATTCTTCTCAAGGACCGATGAAAAACAAAATTCCCCTTCTGGCACAACAGGATATTGTTTCCTAACTCGTTATTGGTGAAAATAATGTCCATGTACATCAGTAAGCAAGGTAATGCATAGAATACTACATGACCATTAAAAAAGAATAATCCAGATCTATACTGTACATGCTGACCTAAAATGGTTCTCAAAATAAAAAGTTACATGACAAAGCTGAATGCATGGCATGCATCCATATCGAGAGTTTTAACCATACAGTACATCTGTGCACACACGCAGGCATACTCACACTCCTAGAAATGCACACATTTTTACAGCAGCACAAAAAAAAGCCCAAAAGAATACAAACGATATCTAACAATGGCTTGTTTGAGAGAATGAAGTCAGACTAGAAAAAGCCTTTCAATTTAACAGTGATTGAAAAAAAGCACACAAAGATAGTTTTACGGGTGTCTTAGAAGTAATTACATACAGTATTATCCCAGTTTTATAAAATGCTTGTGTCACACAGAAAAACACAAAGTAAAAATGCATCACTGTGTGGTACTCTTAGGTTGGCAGTCATCTCTTACCCTAGATTTTCAGTGAACATGTACTGCTCACATTACCTGGACCATCAAAAATAAGCAATCCACATTTTTTTGGCTTACACTCAAGGTAAACATGGCATCCTAACTATGTACGAATTACCTAAGAACACAATAATATCCTCACAGGGTCTAATCTGTGTTTTACTATCTATGAAAGGATTGAGGGGAAGGGAAGGAGAGAAAGAACAAACATACTTTGCTTTTAGAAAAAAAGAAGAGAAGGTCTCTGGTTAATAGTTGTAGAACTGGTTTTTCAACAAGTGGCATATTAAGTACAGGACTCTTAAAAATAACATCTAACACAATTTCACTTCCATTATGTGGTGTCTGAGGTGCAGAGTCAAAAGGTAACGTTGGCCCTACCTTCCTGACCTGAGCGCATGCGCCAGGCCACAGCCAGTGTGACCCAGCCTGTGCCTACATCTACAGCCCTTAGCTGAATGGATGAAATGACATCTGTGGTGGGTCACTTGTGGCCAAAGAAAAAGGCACCGGACCCCCACTATAAGGTGCCAACTTCACACAGCCCAAGAAGTTGGCAAGGAGCCCCACCTAACCAGCGAGGGGAAAGGGCCTTAAGAGCCCCAGCTGCTCTGGAGAAAGCAAAGGCTCAATGTGCTAAAATCTACTGACACATCTGGCCTTTCACATTTTCTAAGTCACCTTGGGAAAAGCCTCCTTCCTTTCACTTTTGGTTGAAGGCACCACAGTAGGGGAAGAAGGCAGCAGAAGGACACACTAGAAACACACACAAGAGTCCAGCTAATGAGAAAACAACGCAGGAAGAAAGTTGGCTCTAGTCATGTTGGAAACTAGGCGACACCTATGCAACTGCACTTCAAATGCACAGTCACCTGGGGGTGAAGGGCATGGGGCGGGGTGGAGGAGGGGACTCCTTCCCGTCAGGACAAGACAAAGGCTCCAGTCACCACCTCGGGCATGAAGCGTGCAGGCCCCGGACTTCATGGTGCACCCTCTAAGGAGATGAAGAATGCAGATTTCAACCAAATCATCTTGTGAATGTTTGCTGTCTTCATTTGTCCGTCTACCATACAGCAATTTTATGGCCCTGCAGGGAGAGTGGGCCCCAGTGAGCCTCTGATGTATCAGGGAAAGAAGTGAGAAGGCGTTTAAATAAGTAATGCAGAGTCCCACAGTGAGCCTCTTACCTCCTTCCACACAGCGGACTCCTCAGAGGATGGTGGAGTAAAACGTCTACTGTCTGCAGAATGTAGCCCTATGTGTCTTTTAATAAATCAGTGCCTTGCTTTGCCTGCTACACTAAACCAAGGAAAGGAGGCTCAGACTCTGGTTCTCCGTTGCTTGCCTCGCTGGCCCAGGGCAGCTCTCACACGGCCCAGGCTCAATGCACGGCAGACAAGCTTCTTGGTGGATAATTTAAGAGGACCATGCCACCTTGGGTCCTGGCCTAATCAAAGGCACCTCAGCTGGGAACTGTTTGAGTAATGGACTCTGGTGGGGTCTTAATCTATCTGCTAAAGGTGATGGATTTCCATTCCAATGACTTGCAGGTGAAGAAAGACATCAAAGGGAAAACCAGACTGTGATAGCTGACAGGTGTGCACAGATTTCCACCGGCCTTTCTGCAGCCTCCCCTGAGCTGAAGACCTCAAATCTCAGGTCATGCCCAATGCCACACATCCATGAAGGCACGGTAAACACAGCTGGCAGCAGCCCCACCCATGGCCCACAGACCACAGATCTCTCTCCTAAACTAACCTCTTTGGAAGAGAGTACAGGTAAGGGGATATCAGTCACTACCAGCTACTCCCCCTCCCCTCATCAAGATGGGTGAGGGCACCCCACACCTCTGGGTGGGGGGATGGCAAGACAGGAAGGGACTATGCACGGGCACATAAAAATGTGGCGCTTGGGTCAGAGATTTAGCTCAGTGGTTCCGGCGCCTGCCTTGCAAGTGCAAGGTCTTGAGTTTGATCCCCATGACCACATACAATGCTGGGAGCGGTGGCTCACACCCACCAGCAATCAATACCACGTACGTACCACAGTGCCGGGTGTGGTGGCTCACACCTGTAATGCCAGCACTCGGGAGGCAGAGACAAGAGGATTGCTGAGTTTGCGGCAGCTTGCTGGGGCTACATAGTTCAGGGCCAGCCTGAACTACAAAGCAAGACCCTGTCTCCAAAAAAAAAAAAAAAACCAAAAACGTGGAGCTGAAGTCTTGGAGCTCAGCCCTGGCGAGGGACACATACACTGCCCATGACAACCTCCTTTCCACTCGTCAGGTCCCTGAATGCAGAAACCTACAGCCAGGTTTCAAAGCTGCCCTGGAGCCCCAGAGATCAGCGCCCCACAGGGCAGGACCTACGAAGTGGCTGTGTGGTCCCGGGGCTGGAGTACGGCCAAAAGAATCCCCACAGAATTCCATCAAGAATGCATTGCATGAGCCCCCTACAGGTCCCCGGAAACAGATTTCCATCTGACACTTTGGGTCTCCAGCCGCCCCTCTCTCCTCCCAGGAGGTGAGGAGGAAGAATATGTAACTATCCTTCTCATTTTAAAAACTAGCATCATGCAGTCATCAAAACTGGACAATTTTAGGCAACAGAAACAATAGGCTTTTGTAGATTAGCCAATCATCATCTCATGTCTGGATAAAAATCACACTATGGGGCCGGAGGGTTAGCTCAGTGATTCTGGTGCCTGCCTCGCAAGCACAAGGTCCCGGTAACCACATACAATGCTGGGCGTGGAGACTCATGCCCACCAGCAATCAATACCATATACCACAGTGCCAGGCGTGGTGGCTCACACCTGTAATCCCAGCACTCGGGAGGCAGAGACAGGAGGATTGCTGAGTTCAACGCTTGTCTGGACTACATAGTGCGTTCAGGGCCAGCCTGAACTATGAAGCGAGACCCTGTCTCAAAAAAAAAAAAAAAAAAAA
>PVIC010010645.1:0-28551 GCA_004025085.1 Thryonomys swinderianus
TTTTATTTCATTTTTTAAAGATAGGGTCTTGCTCTATAGTTCAGGCTGCCCTTGAATTCATTATATACCCCAGGTTGGCCTCGAATTTGTAGCCATCCTCTTGCGTCAGCCTCACAAGTACTAGGATTACAAGAATGTGCCACCGCACCAGGCTTATGTCAGGCTTTTTCTATCACAATGCAAGATGGGCTAGATTTATTGGGTTTTGTAGACAATGAACACTGAGACAGGAAAACAGTGTCTTGGCCCTTCAGACATGTCCTTCCCAATTCCCACAGTCCCCCTGCCAGGACTGATGGCAGGCTACAAAAGAGAAAATGCAATTAATCAAAAATTCTTGGGGGAAGGATTGGCGCCAAGGGCCAGCAGGAGCTAAACAAAGACTGGCCAGAATCTGAAGCAAGATGCCCTGTCAGTTTCAATCACGCTTATGAAACTTAAGGAAAAACCTGATTGTAAACCTTTCACATTACTTCTGAAAGAAGGACAGATTCTAAGAAACCTCAAGGGGCAGGGATAAATGAAATCTCAGTGCTTCCACTTTGTACATGAGTAATTTGGAGAAAGGAGATTCCCAGGGTCATGCAGCAATTCCATGGCAGATATTTTTTTTTTTTGACAGGGTTCCACTGTACAGTATAGGCTGGCCTGGAACTCAAACTGATCTTCTTGCCTCAGCCTCTGAGAGCTGAGAATACAGGCATGCTCCATCATACCCAATGTCATGGCAAGTTTAAGGCTAGAATTCTCACTACAATGTTTATAACCCAAAGGTCAGTCCTAGAGCGGGTTATTAACTCCAGTAACAGCATCGGTATTAGTTTAAAATCTTTTCATGTGTATACTCACCTTTGTGGCCACAGAAACTAGTAATAGCTTACATGGAAAACATCCAAATTCCTGTGGCTTTTCAGTTCTAGCTCTTTCTTCTCATACTATGGTTACCTATCACAAGTACCACTCCTTTGACTTCAAAGCTAGTACTAAGAAGCAGAAAACAACCCAAGAGATGTATGCTGGTAGAAAACCAGGTGTGCACACCAGGCTTACTTAAACAATGGGTAAATAATATTAAATACTGAGTATTCTTTGAAGCCATGTCAGATCATAATTCTCAAAAAACTAATGGAAAACATGATCATTTGAGAATATTTATTACTCAGATTAGGATGGAGTGATGAGAAAATGTAACAGAAATAGGTTAAGTCCACCACGCAGTATGCTGAGTTGCCAGGCCCCATAGTTAGAAGCTTAGAAAGATGCTTGTATTACAAGTACAAACAAAAGCCAGGCATGGTAGCTCACGCCTATAATCCCAGCACTCAGGAGGCAGAGACAGGAGGATTGCTGAGTTCGAGGCTTGCCTGGGCTACATAGTGAGCTCAGAGCTAGCCTGAACTACAAAGTGAGACCCTGTCTCAAAAAACAAAACAAAACAAATATAAACAAAAAATGTGGAATCTATGGTGAAAACAATAAAAAGACGAATCACAGGGCATCTGTCAGATCTGGGACAAATCCCAAATACTTTAGGCAAATACTGTAGTCTAAATACTTAACATTTCTTCCTTACCAGTACAGAACAACAGAAATAATAAAAATAAATATCACTTACTTATATACTACCTATATAAGAGGCAGTGATTTGAACATTTTATTTGCATTCATGTATTGCATTTTCCATCTAAACCTTATAAAATGTACATGTAGCATCATTATGCCCAATCAGAATTGGAGATTAATCTGTATTTATTACCAAATAGTAGGAAAATAGGAACCAGATATGTTCCCTACATCCCTACCCTTATTTTGTTTTGTTTTGTTTTTTGTTCTTTGTTTGTTGAGAGCTCAGCAATCCTGTCTCTGCCTCCCGAGAGCTAGGATTACAGGCATGAGCTACCGTGTGCAGCACAGCAGTTTGTGGTACTGATTGCGGGTGGGTATGAGCCACCACACCCAGTATTGTTGTATGTGGTTATCGGGGATGAACCAGGGACCTTGAGCTTGCTAGGCAGGTACTGGATCCACTGAAGTAAATTTCAGGCCCAAGTGGTTGTTTTTTTGAGATAAGGTCTCACTATGTAGTTTAGGCTAGCCTTGAATCAGTATGTAGCACAGGCTGGACTCAAATTTGGAGTAATCCTTCTACCTCAGCTTCTTGAGTACCAGGATTACAAGCGTGTGTCACCGCATGCAGCCCTAGAATCCTCAGAACATGGTACAGGCTGATTTCAAATTTACAGTCTTTCTGCCTCAGTACTCCAAGTAGCTGGGATTTCAGGTGTGTAAAACCAACCCTGCCAAGTTGAAGATTTGTTTTGCTTTGCTTTGTTTTGAGAAAGCGTCTCACTGTGTAGTTCAGGCTGGCCTTGAACTCACATTGTATGCCAAGTTGGCCCCAAATTCATAGTGATCTTCCTGCCTCACCCTCCCATGTGCTAGGATTACAGGTGTGAGCTACCAAACCTGGCTATTTTGTTTAACTTCAAGTTCTTAATCATATTTCAAAGAGTAGCTTGAAGACTGAATTTAAGTGTAAAAAGTAAACTGGGAGTACTGTCACATGCCTGTCATCTCAGCACACCAGGAGGCTGAAGCAAATGATTCCAAATTTGATATCAGCCTGGAAAATTTAACAACTTAGCAAGACCCTATCTCAAAATAAAAAAATAAAAAGGATTGAGGAACGTAGTTCACCGCAAAGATCCCAGCCTCAATCTTCAGACCAGAAAAAAAAAAAATAGTTAACGTAAGTTCTGTAAATAATTTGTGTCTCTTCTGTTTCTTCTCCATCTCCCCTGATCTAGTATCTATATCTTAGTCTATTGTGTGTTGCTATGATAAAACACCTGAGGCTGGGTAAATTACAAGGAAATGAAATGTATTTACTCAAATGTCCTGGAGGCAAGGATGTTCTGCTTTATACTATAGATGACATCACAAGGTGGAAACCCATTGGACATTGGAGCCTGAAAGAGGCCAAAGAAAACACCAAGGGAAACCTTGCTTTATAACAACTGGCTCTCAGTTAACAAACCCAGTTCTAGAGAGACCAGACTCCTCCCAAATCTAATATAGTCCTAGAAGAAAGCCATTAATCCAAAATCCAAACAGCTCCAAAGGCCCCACCTTCTGACACAATCCATTAAATTTGGGCTGGGACACACCAGTAAGGCTCTTTGGCAAAAGTGCTCTTTTTTTCTGGAATGCTCGGTCTTCCATTACCAATCAAAACATGTTTCATCAGTAGCTGAATTCCTGGCCATTTAACTGAGAGACAAAACCAATGGGAGCCAGAAGACACCCTCCCCCCCTGTGCCAGCTTTTTCTTCCCTGGGTAGATCTCAAGATTTTGTGAGATATAGGAAAGGGGTGTCCTGGCCTTGGTGCGAGAAGGGAAGAACCTAACTTTCTTCTCTGGGCGTGTTTTCTCTGCAGTGGGGAGCTGGGCTGGAGACCCCTGAAGCAAACACGAACAATGGCAAAAACCATATGCTCTGCAAATGTAGCGACCTCCCGCCCCATCTTCAGTAATGAGTGGCACTAAAATAATCGTACGTGGCCAAAGCTACTGAATTACAGTAAACACTGCACGAAAAGTGCTCAGTAGAGAGTACCTTGGACAAGGTAAACATGCAATAAGCATTATCATTGTTGTTGCCATTATCAGCATTCCAGCCCCAACATTCAGGTAACTGTGTTAAACAAGAGGATTCCTTCATGAAAGATTTCAACTCACAAATTTAGTGAGGAATCCTGAATTTAGCGCTTCCTAAGAGAAGTTGACCAGCTTTCTCGGCCTCAAGCCTGCAGCTCGTTGGACAGCCATAACAGTCCCTGCAGGGCTCCTTCCCTTTTCTCTTTCGTCGGCGGCGGCGGCGGCGGGTGAGGAGGCCAGAGTCCAGGACTTCCCGGCCCGCCCACCTCAGCCCCCATTGGTGGCCTCCTCGCTGGCGTGACTAAAGCCCTGCCTTCTTCTTGCTAGGACCACTCTGAGGCGATCTCCGGTAGCGGTTGGGGCCCGGGTGACAAGGCCGCTATGCATCCTGGGCTCTGAAGTCCATCTGTAAAGATACAGAGAGCGGGCCCTGTGGACGCGGAGAACTACAACTTCCAGCAGCCGACTGGAGAGCGGGTCGGGGTGGGGGGGCATTGCTGTCACGTGGGCGCTCGGCTTGGGCGGGATATTTCTCAGTGCGGCGGCGGCGGCGGCTCGGGGCACCGGGACCTTTTGTTCGGAGCGGCTGCGGGGGGGGGCCCCCCGAAACGGCTAGGCCGGCGGCCTTCCCCAGCTCGCTCGGTCCCGGCCGCCCCTCGCGGGGGTGGGGGCTTCCCCCCTGGGCCGGGCGTCGCCCTAGGCGCCGCCGCCCCGCCCTAAGCCCGCCCCGCCCGGCCTGAGGGGAGGAACCGGCTGGGCCTCGCAGCGCGGACCAAGCCACCTCGCGAGTCGCTCCCTCTCTTCCCGGCGCTACAGACCCGAGGCTTCTCGTTACTCCTTAGGCCGACGCCATGAAGATCAAGGATGCCAAGAAGCCGTGTAAGATGGGGCTGGGGCTGCTGGGTTGGAAGGGCACCCCTGGGCCTCGTCTGGAACCTCCAGTGAAGGGGCCTCGGTCCCAGCGGGTGGCTCCTCTCGCTCGCCTTGCGCGGGAGGGAGGCGGAGGGACCTTATCAGTCTCCAGTCCGAGGCGGCCGATCGCCCCATCCCCCTGTGCTCGCTTGTTGAGCGCCTGCCGCCCCCTAGCCTGTCCTCCCACTTCCTCGTGAGCTGGGAGGGTGCAGGGGGAATTTTTGATGTGGGTTTACCCCAACCACAGTGGAGCTACTACTCCCCTCTCGCGAGTTGAAATTAGGTTGAAAAGAGATGGACGTGGCTGTCAACCGGGGCCATTTACCCACCCGTTTTCAGTAATTTCCAGGCTTCTTGTGTCCTTGAAGTCCGATGGTTTCCTGAGAGTTGTCACTGTTGTTGCAATTGGAGCTTTTAAACACACGTGCATGTAACCTGCCAGTGGGTAAAACAGGCGGTTTTTGTGTAAACTATCAGTTCATGTTTTTGTTCGAAAATACTGAAACGGAACGATTAAAAACACCTGTATTTCCGTCACCTGGAGCGAATCACTATTAATATTACGGGGAATACCTGTAGAGATTTTTCTACCCGTGTATGCGGGTGTACTTCTTTAAAAAAATCTTACCATGCTATGAGAAAGCAGATCATTTCATTTGCGTCCTTTTATTTGTTGCATTCGTTGTCACTGACACTTTTAAGTCCCCTGGGACAACTAGGATTGTGGAGATCCATGCTCAAAACTTACAATTATATTGATGTTTTGCAGTTTTTGCAGTGTTTCCTGGTCTCCGTTCAACTGTTTGGAGAAACTTTAAAGGACATTTAACACCTTCCTGCCTAACTCCCTTCGGAGACCTTATAAACTTCACTGGGGAAGCAACCTGCCTAGGAACTCTGAAAATTGTTATTTAAATGTGTGATACTCTGGTTTTAGAAAGGAAGGCTTTGAACTTAGCCTTAGTCCCTTAGGTTAACTTTTTCCAGAGGCCTCCCCTACGGGTTGTATCTAACAAAGTTCCTAAATCAGCTGGTTTACAGTCTTCCTAGGGGCATAATTTAAATAATTAAGAAACAAACTGTAATTGCCTGGTAGTTACGTCTGTTAATGAAAATATTTTCAGGGCATTTTCTTCGTAGAGCTGCAGAATTCTTGTGATACTTCAAATTCTATAAAATAGTTTAATGTTTTGTTTTTGTGTGCCAGTCTTATTTATGTAGTTCAGGCTGGCCTTGAACTCAGTGTGTATCCCAGGTGGCCTTTCGTGATTTTCTGCCTCAGCCTTCCAAGTGCTGGAATTACATACAGGTTTATACCACCAGGCCCAGGTCAAGTCTATACAGTGACAGGAGTAATAAATAACAATGTAGAAGAACTTTTAATTTACTCTGGCTGAATTAAACGAATACATCTTGAGATGCAGTAGTGTAAAATACTTGCACATTTGCATTCAAGACACATAGTGTCTGATAATCTTAGAATGTATATTTAGTGACAAGTTTAATGTTCTGACTCTTAAGATGGTGTTTTCTTTACATTCTTGTAGTTTTTTATTAGATTTGAGCAAACTGAAAATGAAGTTGGAATACCATCTTCAAATGGGTTGAGAAATCAAAGCACCCCGTTTTTCTGAGAAAGGATCTCATGTTGTTTAGGCTGGGTTTGAACTCTGTAGCTTAAACTGTCCTCTATCCCACCATCCTGCTTTAGCTTTCAGAGCACTGGGGTTATAGGTGTATGCACCACACCTGCTAAAGAATGTCTTTTTTTTTTTTCTTTTTTTCTTTTTTTTTTTTTTTGAGACAGGGTCTTGCTTTGTAGCTCAGGCTGGCCCTGAGCTCACTGTGTAGCCCAGGTAAGTTTCGAACTCACAGTAATCTTCCTGCCTCTGCCTCCTGAGTGCTAGAATTACAGGCATAAGCCACCACACTTGGCATTGTGCTGTGTGGTACTGATTGCTGGTGGCTGTCAGCTACCGCGCCCAGTATTGTGTGTGGTTACTAGGGATCAAATTAGGGACCTTGAGTTTGCTAGGCAGGAGCTGGAACCACTGAGCTAAATATCTAGCCAAGAATATCTTTTTTTTTTTTCCTGTTAAAGTACGTTTATTGCTACGTTGCAGCACCTCATTAAACTTTTAATCCTAAAAACATTGAGATTGTTAGTTCAGTGTTTCTGTGTCTGCCTGGCAAGTGCAAAGTCCAGATTTCAATCCTGGTACCACATGTCACAGTACAGAGCAGGGTGGCCCACTCCTGTGTCCCAGTACTCAGGAGGCAGAGGCAGGAGGATTGCTGTGAATTTGAGGCTAGCCTGGGCTACAGAGTGAGTTCAGGGGCAAACTGAACTATAAAATGAGACCTGTCTCACAAAAAAAATAAATACTGTCTAAGGAATTTAGAAGTTTAAAGTACCATTTACAGCTTTTTCTGATTTAAAAATGTCCACTAAAATCTTTATAGTTAAAAAACATAAGAGGCTAGGGATTTAGCTCAGTAGTTCTGGTGTCTGCTTCATAAGCACAAGGTCCTGAGTTTGATCTCTGGTACCACATACCACGATGCTAGGCATGGTGGCTCACTTCTGTAATCCCAACACTGAAGAGCCAGAGGCAGGAGGATTGCCATGAGTTCAGGGCTGGCCTAGATTATCCAGTGAGCTCAGGGCAGGCCAAACTACAAACTGAGATCCTGTCACAAAAAAATAAAATTTTGTAGGTGTAGGAAAGATATTTCAATCCTGAACCATCCTAGATACATTTATAAATGAAATTGTTCAGTTTTTTTTAACACAGAATTTTCTTCCTATTTTTTAATACATACTTAAATAAGATTATGGGGTTTTTTTAATAGTTGTATTTGTTGACTTGGTAAGGCTCTAATTTGTATGCATGTGGTATTTAACTTCAGTAATCCCAAAGAAAGCTGCATCTCATAGTGGCCTAACAAGTGATTTGGCAAGGCAGGTGTTGTGGGACACACCTGTAAATCCCAGCATTGCAGAAATTGATGAGGCGAACTTTGACAAGTTCCAGGCCATCCTGTACTACATAGTGAGACCCTGTCTCCAGAAATAGAAAAAAAAAAAAAAAAACCCAAACAAGTAACTTGGGGTTTGTTTTTTGTTTTGTTTTGTTTTGTTTTGTTTTTTGAGACAGGGTCTCGCTTTGTAGTTCAGGCTGGCTCTGAGCTCGCTATGTAATCCAGGCAAACCTTGAACTCAGCAATCCTCCTGTCTCTGCCTCCCGAGTGCTGGGATGACAGGTGTGAGCCACCACACCCCACACTGTGGTATGCGGTATTGATTGCTGGTGGGCGTGAGTTTCCACGCCCAGCATTGTATGTGGTTACCAGGGATCGAACCCAGGACCTTGCACTTGTGAGGCAGGCGCCGGAACCACTGAGCTAACCCTCTGGCCCACAAGTAATTTGGTTTTATACATTTTTTTACATTAATCTAAGTGTTAGAAATTGCTACTTTTAGATGCATCACCACTATATTTTCAGGTTATAAATTAAATGCTTTTATTTTGTAGAACATTTTACAAGGAGTTTATTTTGCCATGTGGATTGTATAACTAGATTAGCATTTGAAATTTTGTATTAATTCGGTCCCAGGCAAAGGAGGAAGTAAATCTGTAGTATTCCTGTGTACTGTAGCTGACATTTAAGGTCTAAATTTTTCAGCTTGTGTTTTATTTACTTGTATGTCATATAACTGGATCAACAACAAGGTTATAGTAAGATGCTAAATACAGTGAAACATCAAGTTGGGACCAGACTGAGACATGAACAGTTTGAGTTGATTAGGTTAATAGAAGATTCATCTGCCTCTTGTTAACTATATTATGTACTCAGATAAACATTCAGCTCTCAGCTGTACTGAGTTAAAACCAGCCCTAAGGAATTGATCTAGTTCCTAAGTCAAGGGTCCATTGTATATGTAAATGTGTTATGTGACCTTTTTTTTGAGACAGGGTCTTGCTTTATAGTTCAGGCTGGCCCTGAGCTCACTATGTAGCCCAGGCAAGCCTCAAACTCAGCAATCTTCTTGTCTCTGCCTCCCGAGGTGAGTTCTGGGATTACAGGCATGAGCCACCATGCCTGGCATTGTGGTGTGTGGGACTGATTGTTAGTGGGCGTGAGTCACCACACCTAGTATTGTTGTATGTGGTTACCAAGGATAAAACCAGGGACCTTGAACTTGCTAGGCAGGCGCCAGAACCACTAAGCTAAATCTCTGGTCCTGTAATGTGATTTTGAGTCAGTGCTTTGCTAACTCGAGTATTAAGGTCCTAGAAATTTTGGGGGGGCCCAGAATTATTACACACACACACACACACACAAACACACACATGTAATCTGCTTCTCCATTACTTGATCAGCCTGTTTATACGTTTAGCTTAGAATTACCACTTTCAATATGTAATAAGGTACATTTGAAGGAACTAATTTCTAATATACCTCCCCTTAGACATAACTTATAGAAAACATTTACTCAAATCTGTCCTCAGGAATTGTAATATTGAAGGTGTAAAGATGAATGGTCTCAGAAAACACTATTGTAGCTGGATGTGGTGCTCCTGTGCTTGGAATTCTAGTACTCAGAACCTGAGTCAGAAGGATCTCTGCAAGATGGGGACCAACCTGGGCTATGTAGTGAGTTCAAGGCCAGCCTGAACTACATAGTGAGATACTGTCCCCAAAACTCTAGATTTTGTGAATAAACTGAAAACAAAACTTAATGATAAATGACATACTTCTTTTTATCTAGGGATGGTTTCTGTAATTGCTTTCCTATTCCTTTAGAGAATGTATTTTATTTAAGATAGCCTTGGTCTGAGGGTAGAGCTCAGTGGTGCAGCCCTTACCTAAACATGCTTAAGGCCTTGAGTTTGTTCCTGCTTCTAATTTTTTAATTTATTTTTTAAATATTTTATTGGTACATTTTAAGGATACATAATGATAACACTTGATAGGGAATTTGCACCTATACGTGGTATATCGCGCCTCTCTTGTGGGTGACATAAAAGCATAGGACTTGTGTAGGATCTTACAGTCCCACGCTTACCAAATTACAGTCTAAAATAATTTTGTTATTTAAAAATCTTTTGCTTTTTCAAGTTATTTTTAATATACATGAAATGTGTATTTAGATTCGAAACATAAAAATAGAATCCCTTCCTCATGTTGAAAATGTATAGATTCTAGAATAGAGAAATATTTATAGAATTCTCTCATTGAACCATTTTTCCAGTTTTCTAATAGTATCAAGTAAAATGGTGTTTTGATTTGGATTTTAAAAAGTTTTCTTGCCAAACATTTTGTAATCCACATATTTTAAGTATCAAATTATTTTTGAGCCACTATTGGCAGTTAAAATACTGGAGAATAGAAACAGGCTTTCTAGAGTAAGATGCTCAATCACTTACAGTTTGACCTTAACGTAAGTTTGTAATTTCTCCTACCCTAGTAATTCACATTAAAAGTACTGTATAGAGCCGGAGACTTAACTCAGTGGTTCCGCCACCTGCCTAGCAAGCACAAGGTCTCTGGTTCGATCCTGGTAACCATATACAATGATATGATATTGGGCGTGGTGACTCATGCCCACCAGCAATCAGTACCACACCCCACAATGCTGGGCATGGTGGCTCACGCCTGTAATCCCAGCACTCTGGAAGCAGAGGCAGGAGGATTGCTGAGTTCAAGGCTTGCCTGGGCTACATAGTGAGCTCAGGGCCAGCCTGAACTACAAAGTGAGACCCTGTCTCAAAAAAAAAAAAAGTACTGTGTAAATGAACATCTGTGGCCAATACTGAGTACTCAGTAATTGTCAGCTGTCATTTCATGGAAACTAAATCAATTGTGCTTTAAACAAATTTTAAGATTTTAACAATTTTTAAAATTTTATAATGAATGATATTGAAATACTGATGTTTCTCCCATCCTTGGGAACAATAAAATATTGCGTTGCATCTGCATAAGGATTTTGATGGCAAGAAATCATATTGTGGAACAGCAAGAAGGAATTAGGTGGTAAAAGCCAATAGCTCTCAAATGGCTGTTGAGATTTTATTATGGTAAAATCTCTTATACAATCTCTGTGGTGTATGTGTGTATGTGTACATTTACTAAGAGCCGCATATCTTTTAAATATCATTGCCCAGTGCCTCTGAAATGTGGATTCAGAAAAGTATATTTGTAAATTAATAGCTAGGTGATTTTGATCTAGATTTAGGTTAGCTTGACCTTACTGGTACATCTTCAACACTTGTGTATCTTGCTCCGTGCCACTAAACAGGCATTTTAATTTGCAGGTAGCCAGGCATGGTAGCTCAGGACTAATCTCAGACCTCAGGAGGCAGAGGCAGGAGGATTGCTGAGTTCAAAGCTCACCTGGGCTACATAGTGAGCTCAGGGCCAGCCTGAACTACAAAGTGAGACCCTGTCTCCAAAAAAGAAAAAAAAATTGCAGGTACACTGTGACTTTCCTGTTAATAGGAGTGCCCTGAATTGTCTGCAACCTGAGGACTGAACTCCTTGCTTAGGACCCTTCATGATTGAATCCTATTTTCTCAGCCTCCGTCTTTTTTTAAGTCTCCAGTTATACTGATAATGTCTCTCTATGTATAAGGGTTTTTGTTTTAGTACTCTCCACATTTAAACAAACAGAATTTAGCATTCCGTGTATTGGTCTGTACTACATATGCAATTTTATTTTACCTATTTCATTCTTATATATTTATATTCCCTGCTAGATTGAGCTCCTTGGGGCTGGAACTTAATCTTATTTTGCATTTCTCATTTATTGAATATAATTGAACCAAGTATATTGGGAGATTAATGGCTTTTCTAGAATCAGACAACCCAGTTAGTAAGAGAACCTAAAGTCCAAATCTGAATGATATTGCCAGCCTAAATGTGGTTATTACATAGCATGACTTACCTTCCACATAGTGTTAACCACATGTATCTAAGAAACTAATTTTGCTTATTGAGCAGAAAATAAATTTTCTTTTTCAGAGCTACTTTTCCCATGGGTGATTATAGCCCAATTTTATTATATTAAAACCTTTACAGAAACAAAAAGATGTTCAACCCCTAGGTAATGACCTATTTATTGAAAGAAAATTGTTTCAAATTCTTCAAATTTCCTGTGGTTTGAGGTTAAGTATTCAATAAAGAAAATACCTATTAAAATGGGAATTAAAAGTCCCTGGACCATCTCTGAGTATCTTGTTACAACTTTTTAGAAAATATGCAAATAAAATTGAAGGAGAAAGGTGAATTACACATAGAAGATATATCTCAACTGATTATTATTGACTATGCATAATCTAGGATAAATGAGTATGGAAAATTAACTGCTTATTTTCAGATTGCATTTCTAAAGTGTAGACATATACTTTTTTCTTTATTTCTTTTATAATTCACAGCTTTTCCTTGGTTTGGCATGGATATTGGGGGAACTCTAGTAAAACTCTCATACTTTGAACCTATCGATATCACAGCAGAGGAAGAACAAGAAGAAGTTGAGAGTTTAAAAAGTATTCGGAAGTATTTGACTTCTAATGTGGCATATGGATCCACTGGCATTCGGGATGTACACCTTGAACTGAAGGATTTAACGCTTTTTGGCCGAAGAGGGAACTTGCACTTTATCAGATTTCCAACCCAAGACCTGCCTACTTTTATCCAAATGGGAAGAGATAAAAACTTCTCAACATTACACACGGTGCTATGTGCTACAGGAGGTGGTGCTTACAAGTTTGAAAAAGATTTTCGTACAGTAGGTATTTGTTAATTGAGCCAAAAATTGATGTTCCTTGTGTTCAGTTTTAAATATGAGGTTGGATTTCCACTTAGAATATTCCTTAGATTAGTAACCTTAAGGAGGCAGAGGAAGGTTGTACTCTTGACAAGCCTTTCATTTGGGACATTTTAAACATCTTAATGGGAAGATAAATGTGTTCACAAATATCTCGAACCAGCGGGTGGTACCAGTGGTACAACCAACCTGATGGAGCAGGCCTCCATGTACCACTGGTTGCCCAGGCTGGCAGGAACATGTTAAATTGCCTAGATTTGGGTATGTTGCTGGATATAATGTTTGGTAGAAACCGAAGTTTAGGACCAATAAAGGTAGAGGACTTAAAGCCAGGCGTAGTGGCACATACCTGTAATCCAAACTGGTTGGGAGGCTGAGGCTAAAGATATGCACAGGAAACTTCCATGACTGATGGTGTACAAAGTCACATGCACAAAGTTTGAATTCTGTCATATTCGTGTCCTGTATATGTATGGGTTTTTTATAATTTATGTAATCATTTCTCCCAGGCCCATCTCTGTCTCAATCCCTGGTTATTAGACACCACAATAGAAAATGTTACCCTTTTTTCTTGGGTTTTGTAGAGTTAAACTTACCGTGTTCCTGTCTTGGAATCATTTGAATATGATAGGGAGATTATTGAGTACAGTAGATCCCCAACGTTCCATTCTGGGAGAACCTCTGTAAGTCAGACAGTGAGTTACACACCTTTGACACAGGTGTGTATTGCTTTGCACTTGATAGCAGTCCCCTCTACATCACCATTGTTTTTCCTCTCATTTCTGGACACTGTGGCCTCTGACTGAACACTACTGCTGTACAGTATCGCACCAAATAGTAAATACACAGCAGCACACCTGTGGCAGTGACTAGCGGACACATTAGCTACTTCCATGATTTGTTCACATCTGTGAATGTTCATCATACAGGGTACATTTGTGTCTGAAAATTCACGTCAAGTGTTCATAAATGAAGGACTTCACAGTATTGACTTTAGTTCTATGCTCTTGAGAGTTTTTCCACTAAATAAAGGGTTCAGAGCTGGTATTTGAGGCTGTGGAGATGTTTTCTTTGAAAATATAAATGTGTACTATTTAACTTTATTTAACATTGAAAATTTTGTTAATAGAATATTATTCACTTGTGGCTCACAAATCCCATTTAACTTGGGGTAGTATCTAAAGCTTTAAATGTTTTTCTGTTGCTAAATCTGATAAATACTCAATGAATAATAAAATACATTTTATGAATTTGTGACCAGTTTTGTCTGGACACACAGTATTTATTGTTTGCCAGGATTCTTGTTAAAAGCAGTGTCCATGCCGCCAGTTTTCAGCTGACCATCGAAGTACTAACATTCAAATACAGAGGGTTTTATTGTTTGCTTCTGTTTTGTTGTATGTGCATGGTCCTGGGGATTGAATCCAGGGCTTTCCCACCGAGCTACCCTCCCAAATTCTTTATTTCAAGAAGGGGTCTTGCCAAGTGGCTTGGGTTGGATTCTGACTTGGGATCCTCCTGCCACAGCCTTCCAGAGTGCTATGATAATAGGCTTGTGCAACCCTACCTGGCTGTTTCAAATTTCTTTTTGTTAATATTGTCATTTATTAGACAAGCATTTGAACATTGTGATTAGCATTGGAAGAATACAAATAAAAGTAAGGCACAAATAGTCCTCAGAGTATGGTTCTAGACCACACAGATACTAAGTAAACTACAGTACATCACAATATACACTTACCTTACTTGAAATTAATTTAATAATTTCAAATAGGTACCCAAGGTCATAACAAAAAGAAGAAGTTAAAGTCTTTACATGACAGTATTAGTAGCTGGTCATACCAGAGAACATAATGGAGTCATTAAATGTTCATACCTACATAAAGATTCACAAGTGCAAAAGTACACATGACAGGTTGACACAGTGTATTTTATTAAAGAATCAGAATCCATAAGCTGCGATGCTGTGGGTAATCACCATTTCAAAAATGCTGATCATTGCTTGGTAAAACCCCAAACAATAAAAGCCCAATGTTCCTCTGTTTGTAGGGTGGTTAAATCCTAACAAATTCAATATGTTAGAACCATGTGAAGATACGTTTATACATGTAGATAAAATATTTTGTGCCTATGAAAATTATACAGTAGAGTCAAGTATTTTGAATGCTGTCTTCCACTTAAATTTTTCAGTTTTGAATTTTTTTTTTTTTTAGATTGGAAACCTCCACCTGCACAAACTGGATGAACTTGACTGCCTTGTAAAGGGCTTGCTGTATATAGATTCTGTCAGTTTCAATGGACAAGCAGAGTGCTATTATTTTGCTAATGCCTCAGAACCTGAGCGATGCCAAAAGATGCCTTTTAACCTAGATGATCCCTATCCACTGCTGGTAGTGAACATTGGCTCAGGCGTCAGTATTTTAGCAGTCCATTCCAAAGACAACTACAAGCGAGTGACTGGGACAAGGTAGTAACCTTCTTATATAAACATTCACAATATTTTTATACATACAAGTTTTGAGGGGTGGGTGGGTGGGTGTGTGGGTGTGTATCTCAAACACAGGTCATTCCACATTCTAGGCAAGTGATTCTACCGCTCAGCAGCACTCTCAGCTGTGAAATCAATATATTGATGATAGTTTTACCTGAAAGATAGTATAGATTTGAACAACAGCAAAAAGTAGATGTGTAAGTTAAAATGTTGCAGATAATATTTTTGTAAGATGCATAAGTAAAGCTGAATTAGAACTAAAATCCTTAAATATTTATCATTTGGCATCCAAGTTTTCATAGTAATGAGTGAATTTTTATCTAGAATGCTTCTGTTTGTTCTTTTTTCCCCTTTGGTACTGGGGCTCAAATTCAAGACCTTGTACATACCAGGCAGGCACAGCACCACTGAGCTAAACTCCTTTCCCTAGAATGATCCTAATAATATTTTTTCCAGAGTTTTATAAAATAGTATTTACTTGAAATGACAGTGTTTTCTTGATTTTTTTAAAAAAATTATTTTCGTTTTATAAAACAGGATCTATAGCTCAGGCTGCCTTGAACTTAAACTCTGTAGCCCAGGCTGGCCACAAACTCCCAATGCTCCTCTTGACTCAGCCTTCTGAGTGCTGGGATTACAGGTATATACCAATATGCCCTATTCTAATATTCCTTTTTAATGCACACACAAAAACACATTTTTATCAACTATAAAGTATTAGATGCCAGTTGGTTATCCCCTTGCTGAATATATTGGATTATACAGTTTTGTTTTTGCTTAAGTTTTTATTGCTTCCTCCATTAGCACTTAGTAATGTATTCTTTCTGTGTGTTTACTCAGTGTTATGCTACACCCTTTCACTTTGGAGGAAAAAATAGAGTGTATGAATGCAACTTTGCAGTTTTCTTTATTTTCTTTAGCCTTGGAGGGGGTACCTTTCTGGGCTTATGCAGTTTATTGACTGGCTGTGAGAGCTTTGAAGAAGCTCTTGAAATGGCGTCCAAAGGTGATAGCACCCAAGCTGACAAGCTGGTCCGAGATATTTATGGAGGAGACTACGAAAGATTTGGTCTGCCTGGTTGGGCCGTAGCATCTAGGTAAGTTTCATGTTTGTATTATTCAGGTTGTTTACTTAATTTTTGGAAAGCAATCTATTATTAGAGAGTTATAAGACTGCTTTCTCTTACCCACTGTAGGTTTCAAGTTTTTTAAATTGATATAGTTGAAAAATTATACATAGCTAGAAACCACTTTTAGAGCCAGGAATTGTGGCACACACATGTAATTCCAGCACCTGGGAAGCTAAGGCAGGAGGATCTCATTTTGAGGCCAACGTGCACAAATTAGTTCAATCCCAGCTTTGACTATGTAGCAGAACAGTTGCTCAAGAAAAGAAACATTTCTCATTCTGAATTGTTTCCCTGTTACTTTGTGTAAATACTCTCTTCTTGTATAAAAGGTGATACTATTTTATGCATACTTTTATATTTTAGAACATGGTACACTATATATACTCTAGCCACATGTGCCTAGGAATCTTTCCATATTATCATATCCTTATTTTGTGCGTATGTAAATGTATCTGTAGGATAAATTCCCAAAATTGTAAATGCTTATGTGTGCTATGCAAAGGAGTGGTCTAGTTTTCACTCCACCAGAAGTAGATGGAAATGCCCATTTCCTCACAGTTCTTACAGAAATATGCTGTTAGTCAGACTTCTGAATTTTTGCTAATCTGATGTAGAAGTGGCATCTTTGTGTAATTTTAATTTCTATTTCTCTTTACATATGTTTTTTCCTGTGATTGTTCATGTTCTATTTTTCTGTTGGATTGCTACACAGTTGAATTTATCAGTGTTTTCTTTTATGGCTTCTGGATGTTGATTCATAGTAAGTAAGTCTTCCACATTCCAAATATGTAAAGGAATAAACTTCTACTTTTCTGTTACTTAAGTTGTATTATTTTTCTGTTTTAATATTTGATTTAATATAAATTTTTGATTTATAATTTATCTTTAGGTTTATGTAAGATATAGATCCAGTTTTAGTTTTTCACTTCTGGAGGCCTTAATACAGTATTAACAGTCTTTATTTACATTATTCCACTAATAAGATGACTTAATAGTCACTGGCTTTTCTTTACTATGTTGATATATCAGGACTCTGTTCTGAGATTTGTAGAAGCATAAAGGATTAATATCTAGAAAGGCTGCACTCCATTGCTTCCATGATTTCCCATGTGGAAACAGAAATCATTTCCTCTGCTACAAATAAAAAAATGCATTTAGCTTGTGTATTTTCTGAAGGAAAATGACATTTTGGTGTTGTTGAATCTTGCCATTAAAGTTATCTTTGCTGTTTGCTTATGGCTACTTTGTCTTTCACACATTTTAGAGGCCTTAATACATATTTTATCCAGTGCTTTTTAAATTTTTTTTGTCATTATTGTTCTATTGTGTATCATTCTCTTTTCCCATTTTGCTTTCTCACTGGTAGTTGTTTATACACACCCAGGTTTTTGTCAAGATACCCAGTGTTTTGTGGTAATGATCTTGGCCTAAACTATCTGAATCCCTTGTCTTCCTTACATGGGCCCTTCATTCTTACGTTAGATGTTACTTCCTGTTTTATAGATGTTTTTAGTTTTCATTTCTTTGTGCTTTTCACCTTTAGTTGCTTCTGTCTAGGATTTTCTTTTCTGTGTGTGTGTGTGTGGACAACTTTTTCTATTTTATTCTGGAAAACCTTTCTCCTTACTTACACAACTTTTTCCTCTTAATAGTGATACAGGATCTTTTTTCCTTTGTTTCCAGGATAGTCTGTGATTTGCTTTATATTTTCCTGTTATACTTAGTGCTTTTACTCCTTTCTCCTTCTCTAGCTAGGCATGCACTGTCCCCCTTTGAGCCTTGTATACATCAAAGGTTTTGAAGATATTAGTGGTAAAATGATAGTATTTGAATATATAGTTTTAAATAACTCACAGTTAAACCAAATGTCACCTGTTCTTTCTACTCTTAAATATGGCCAGTAGAAACCATGAAATTGCTGTGAGTCATGTTTCTATTGGACAGTACTGTACTACACTGAAACTGCTAGGGACTCAGTGTTCTGACACAGTGCTTGCTGTGTCATAAGTGTTCTTTGTAATTAAATAGAAAGGAATTTGACATTAAGATAACTTTGAAAACATTGTGACTAAAAATAAGTCAAAATGGGGGCCGGAGATTTAGCTCAGTGGTTCCAGCGCCTGCCTCCCCCAAGTGAAAGGTCCTGGGTTCAATCCCTGGTAACCACATACAGTGCTGGGCATGGTCACTCAACGCCCACCAGCAATCAGTACCACATACCGCAGTGCTCACACCACTCAGGAGGCAGAGGCAGGAGGATTGCTGAGTTCAAGACTGGCCTGGGCTACATAGTGAGCTCAGGGCCAGCCTGAACTACAAAGCGAGAGTCTGTCTCAAAAAAAAAAAGTCAAAATGTACTTCCTTATATTTCCCTGGCTTTCTAAAATCATAGCTATTTAATTTCATCCTTTTTGTATCAAGGTTTGAAGTGCAAATATGTTAAGAGTGTTTCCTGGGGCCAGAGATTTGGCTCAGTGGTTCTAGCGCCTGCCTCACAAGCTCAATGGTTCTGAGTTAGATCCCCCGTTTACCACATACAGTGCTGGGCGTGGTGGCTAACACCTTTTCATCCCAGCACTCGGGAGGCAGAGACAGGAGGATTGCTGAGTTCCAGGCTTGCCTGGGCTACATAGTGAGCTCAGGGCCAACCTGAACTACAAAGCAAGACCCTGTGTCAAAAAAAAAAAAAAAAAAAAAGCTGTTTCCTGGGAATAACTGTGTACTTTTCCTTTGAGACTTAATTTTAGCCTTAATTCATTGAAGAGATAGTATTCTTTTGTGGATTTTTGTTAAATTCTTTTGGTCTTATCCCTGTGTTTGTACTCTTGGTCCTAACTATAAAAATGTGCAGATTATAAATATGTATGCTAATATATGAAGTATTGCTCATTACCAATCGATTTGACTTTTGTTTCTCATTTCTCTCCAGTTTTGGAAATATGATTTATAAAGAGAAGAGAGAATCTGTTAGTAAAGAAGATCTGGCAAGAGCAACTTTAGTTACTATCACCAATAACATTGGTTCTGTGGCACGAATGTGTGCTGTAAATGAGGTAAAAAAAAAAAAGCTTTTATGAAGAAAGTGAATTGGAGATTTTTGGACATCTAATAGGGTTTCTCTGTTTTCCTTAAGTTAAAGGAAGGTATCTAAGACTGCAGTCTATTCCATTAAATCCCCAAATTCATCAAATACGTGTTATGTATACCCAGCTTTATTAACTTTAAAGAAAGCAGCTAATCTAAATAGGAGAAATACATAATCATATTTATCCAGAAACCTTTTTGAAATACACAACCTAAATCTTAATATGGAAAAAATATTTTAAGCATGAGACATTTTTTTAGCTGAGTAATTTTTTTAAAGCTTTTTATTTCATGTTTATTACTGCTAGTAATAAGCATTTGATAAGTAATTAAAATAAACATTTGATAAGTAAAATGCTTGGGAGTTTTCTTACTGCCCTCGGCTTCTTTACAGTGCTGCCTTGTTGCATATGGATCAAGCAGCATTGTACAGGGCTATGAAGGCATTGAGACTTATTCTTCACATATGTGAATGATGTATACTGCTTACTCTAAGAAGGTTTAGAAGACATTCATTACTAGATTGACCATGTAGTTTGGGAAACAATATATGTAATTCCACCTAAAGATGTAAGATATACTTGCCCATTTAATTTTTATAGTTGTTAAATACTTCAAATGGATTGGGAACCACTTCTTAAAGGAACCATTTATTTGTCATTCACTCATATATTGTTAAATACTTTGAGAGCACTATGTGCTTGGCATGGTTCTAGGCCCTTAGGATATGATATATTAGTGAAGAAAATAGATTCCTGACTGCAATTTACATTGCCCAACTGATATATTAAGTAAATCATGTATCAGGTAGTAAGTGCAACTTTAAAAAAAAGAAAAAAGAATGGGGATTAGGGAAGAGGATAGTGGGTACTAGAGGAGAAATCATAAGTAGTGGAGTGGTCAAAGGAAGGTTTTATTGAGAATGTGGCTCCTATAAGTCCTTGCATGAATTACATATTAAAATATTTGAATGTAGAGAGTCATTTTGATAACTGGTTCTTAAGTGGTTTGTTAAAATTTTTCTAAAGTTTTCAAATCAAAAGGAAGGAAAGAAAGAATGACCTTGACCCTTAGGCAGAGATGTCAAGAAGATAGGAACTGTGCATACAGATACTTGGGGCAAGGCTTAAGCACATAGAAGCACTGTGCAAACACTGAATTATTCTATTTTGAAATCTAAAACTTTAGCTTTTTATATTTCTTAATTACATTTGGCAAACTGATTAATGAGATTTGGGAAGTACTTGACTTAGGGGACAGACTGTAGTCTGGGGCTTTGGTTCTTAGCCCTGTGGGTCCTAATTTTCACTGTCAGTTGAATTATCATTAGGTAAGGCTATGGTTTGTATTTTTCACACTCACGTACAAAGATTTGTACTCTAAAGTCAACACATTACTCTGGAGGCAGAGGCAGGAGGATCGCTGTGACTTTGAGCCCAGCCTGGGGTACATAGTGAGCTGCAAAGTGAGATCCTGTCTGAAAACAAAAATGTCAGTGTACTATGAGAATAGGAGTGGGTTTTCTTTTCTTTTTTCTTTTCTTTTTGTGGTATTGGAGATCGAACTCAGAATCTCGTGCTTGCGAGGCAGGCACCAGAACCGTTGAGCTAAATCCCCAGCCCAGGAATAGGTTTTATTATTTAGTTCATCTCTAGAGTTCCTAATTATGAGGAAACCTAAGAAACCAAATTAGTGTCCATGGAATCTAAGCAGAGGGAGAATGACTTGATGGGTCAGCTATGGAGAGAGTAAATAACCGTGATGCATGTGTAACACCCTAGTCATTATTATTGTCCAGCTCTGTGAATCTACATTGCATGTCATAGTTGAACACAGTTCGTAACATACTGAGCATATTTATAGTTTCTCTTAAATGTGTTTTAAAATATTTGGGGCTGGGGATATAGATCATTGTGGACCCCATACTTAACATGTATCAAGCCCTAGGGTTTATTCCCTGGCAACATATTTTCTTTTTTTTTTTTTTTTTTTTTTTTTTTTTGAGACAGGGTCTCACTTTGTAGTTCAGGCTAGCTCTGAGCTCACTATGTAGCCCAGGCAAGCCTCAAACTCAGTAATCCTCCTGTCTCTGCCTCCTGAGTGCTGGGATTACAGGCGTGAGCCACCACGCCCAGCCAGCAACATATTTTCTTAATTTGATTCCTTTAGTCTCATCAGTAAGTACCTCCAGATTTAGCTTTGATAGATTATTCTCCATTTTCAAAAACAGATGTCACCTGTAACTATTTGCTAGGGTCTTTCTAGAACTTTTTAAAGTAGACTTTCTTCTTTAGAACAGTTTTTGAAAATTTATATCTCAGTAAAACCAAATGTAGAGTTTCCTGGTGTACCTGCCTTCTACACACAAACATAGCCTCCATTGCTATCAGGACCCCCAAAAGAGTGAAACTCTTATTTTAGAGACTAAGCACCTCCTATTTTCATATCAGCTTCATCAAAATCCATACACAGAGGTAGTAGTTTACATTAGGGCTCACTCTTGGTACTGTACATGCTGTGGCTTTTGACAAGTATATAATGACCTGTTCATTGCTGACTTCTTGTTACTCTTTTGGGGCAGTGATGGAGGGAATTGAACATAGAACCTTACACATGCTAGGCCGGTGCATTGCCACTGAGATCATTCTGTTTAGACCTACATTTTTAAGTGTTTTGTAACTCCTTTGCACTTTAAAATAGATTTAATTTAATAATTATTTTACATGTCACTGTCTTGATTCTTTTAGAAAATAAACAGAGTTGTCTTTGTTGGGAACTTTTTACGTGTAAATACTCTCTCAATGAAACTTTTGGCATATGCACTGGATTATTGGTCAAAAGGTCAGCTGAAAGCATTGTTTCTAGAACATGAGGTATGACAATATTTTATGAATTATTTAATAATATGCTTTTAGATACAAATTTTATGTGTTATTCCTTGCCATAAAAATGTAATGCTACAGCCGGGCGTGGTGGTTCATGCCTGTAATCCCAGCACTTGGGAGGCAGAGACAGAAGGATTGCTGAGTTTGAGGCTTGCCTGGGCTACATAGTGAGCTCAGGGCCAGCCTGAACTACAAAGAGAGACCCTGTCTTCAAAAAAAAAAAATGTAATGCTACAAATTATTTACTTAAGTAGAATATTGTTCCTTCATTTCAGTTTCAATTGGGAAAAGAGAGTTCTAAGAGATTTTACAGCTCTAAAGCAATGCAAAGTCTCAGCTTTTTAAGACATGTAGAGTGCTTATTTTTAGACTTACACTTAATAGATGTTGTTGAATTGCTTCTTTGCCTGCTTCCATTTACAAATAGTAAATGTGAACAATATAAAAATATGTATTATTGGGTCCAGAGGGTTAGCTCAGTGGTTCTGGCACCTGCCTCGCAAACGCAAGGTCCTGAGTTCGATCCCTGTAACCACATACAATACTGGGCATGGAGACTCATGCCCACCAGCCATCAATACCACATACCACAGTGCCAGGCATGGTGGCTCACGCCTGTAATCCCAGCATTCGGGAGGCAGAGGCAGGAGGATTGCTGAGTTCGAGGCTTGCCTTGGTTACATAGTGAGCTCAGGGCCAGCCTGAACTACAAAGCAAGACCCTGTCTCAAAAAAAAAAAAAAAAAAAGCTACACTGAACTAATAGTTTTTTGTGTGTGTTTGTTTTGTTTTGTTTTGTTTTTTTTAATCACAGGGGTACTTTGGAGCAGTTGGTGCTCTTCTTGGGCTGCCAAATTTTAGTTAAAGCATAAGAAATTTCTCAGCTAATGTCAAAAGGAGCTGAAACTGGAGACATTTATCACTGCATTGTCTGTCACTGGGAACCAAAGCATAGAAGAGTAGCATAATCCTTTTCAAATGTCAGGATGGTAAGCTCTTGAGTATTGTCATTAAAAGTGATAGCTCTCTAATGTGAAGTATTTCTCATGGAAACGTTTTTCCTTTTGTATATAAAGATGTTCAGTCTTTCTATGTAGTCTAGCCTCTTACTGAGCTTCCTCTCAAAAATATTTTCTATTTATTTTATGTAGCCAGCATTGCAGTACTGTATATTTAATCACAAATCTTAATGAAAGATAATTGATTATTTGTTACAAGTCTGTTTTATGTGTGTTTTGGTTACTTGTGAGCAGACAGTAACATACTTCTCAAAATTTAATGGCAATCAGAAATTGTTTTATGTGATTTTAGAAATATTTAGGAGTTATTGTGGTTTTTCTAACATAACCCCTCAGAAAAGCATGTTTATATGATCTTTCCCCAACAGTATAACTTTCTTCAAATGCCATAATCTAGTTGAATATGAAATACTGTTCATGTTGAATTATTTGCCTGAGTTTTAAAATGGCTGGAAAATGCACATATTTGTTAACACTACACTTTGTTTTTTATGAGTTAATCAACACATGTTAAAAGTTTAACATGTGTTAAACTTAACACATGTAAAAGTTAAAAATTTTTAAATTGCAATTTTAATTTGGAGTTTGTGTAATGAGGTCTTTAGGCCTCAAATGGAGTATGGTTTGTATAAATCGACATTTATCTCAGGTGTAAACTTACATGTTTATCCTTGTTAATTAGATGTGAACTTTGAAAGCTAAGGATTTTGTTCTGTTACAAACAGCAACAACAGAATCACCTTTGTTCTTAAATGGCTGTTTTGAAATTTTGTAGGCATCTCAGGCGGTATTACAGAATTACAAAAGGATCAGTGTTTCATATGTTCTGGTAATAAAAGCATTGTAATTCTAAATGTGTAAATCCCTTTGCCTTGAAATTTATTCTGTACTTTGAAATCATCTTTTCTAATGTTACACAAATGTTTAGGTTTTTACATGGACAGTAACATTTGGAAGTCTAGTAGTTAGTGAAGTTGTTCGTGTCTATTGCTTATGCTTTAGGAAGTAGAATGACCTGGGGAGAAATTCATTTGTATAAATTACCAATAAATCTGGATGTACTTTGAAGAACTTAAAAATTGTTTACATGTCAAAGGAAGTATTAACCACAGGTTTTTACAGGCCCCAATATTGCTCAGTAAAGAGTAGTTTTTCAGTAGACTAGCAAGAGATGGGCATTTCTCTGTGTAACAGTTTTCCAGTTTTGTGGCCAACTGTTTGAAATTCAGTTTTCTTTACCTGCAGACATCAACATATAAGTAATACAATTGCCTTTTAAGGCAAGAAGCATGTAATGGTAATGTTTCTATTTTTTTTTTTATTCAGTACCAGGGTTTGAACTCTGGTCCTTGTGTGTCCAAAGTGGGCATGGTACCACTTGAGCTAAATCCCCGGCTCATTGTTTGTAATTTAGACTACTTAGAACTTTAAATTCAGGTTGCCTAGTAGCTATTTTATAAGCTGACGGTGACTTCATATATCTCACTTTAAGATTTCTATGGCTGTGACTGGCTGTTGCAGCTACAGTACTACTGGTTCATTATAAGTGCTTCTGATTTGGGTAGTTGTAAAGGTAAGAATTTATTGAATGATAGCAGCTACAAATTTCAGATCTGTGGCAAACTTCGTACATTACCAGTAAGTTTAGGGAGGTCTTTAAGAAATAGAACAAAGAATATAAGGTATTTTGATCACTATATTTGGGTTAATTTTGGATCTATGATTCATTGGTTAGCTTTTGAAAGTGAAATTACCTCTTGAAATGCGTGTAAACGCAAATCAGCCATCTCCCCACTATTGCTCATAGCTTTCTCTGTTCCTAATACAGAATTACTAGATTAATACATGAGGATGTAGAATTGTGAAGAAGGCTGCCAATATTCTTTTTTAAATTTTGAACTCAAGTTCCTGAAAGAGTACTGTGATAAATATGTTTGGTTCCAAAATGAGTCAGCATATGTCTCAAAGGGGTCTGTGTCAGTGGTGGTAATTCTATGGCATGGGTGCCAAAGTGGACTGCTGGTATCACTGAAAGTTCTATAAGTTTCATTATCACCAGTCTATATTCTTAAACGATGCCATCTAAACAAATAAGGCATAAATTTTGCATTTTAACTCAGTATATCTGGTTTGGTGTGGTTTGGTTTTGAGACAGGGTCTTACTTTGTAGTGCAGGCTGGCCCTGAGCTCACTACATAGCCTAGGCTGGGCTCAAACTCACAGCAGTCCTCCCTCTGCCCACCCCACCCCCCTGAAAGCTGGAATTACAGCCATGAGCCATCACCCCCAATACTGTGGTTGGTATGTGGTTACCAGGGATCAAACTCGGGACCTTGCTGTCCTTGCAAGTCAGACGCCAGAACCACTGAGCTAAATCCCCAGCCCTCCATTATGTTATTTAAACTTGTAATTAACATAAAAAAGTACTTGGGAGATATTTTACCTTTGTTTTTAAACCTTAGTCTTCAAAACTAGGTTATCCTTTACATTTATAGCCTATCTCAATTTGGACTGACCATATCTCAAATGCTTAATAGCCATGTAGGAGTAATGGCTGCTGTATTGGACAGTGCAGTGCTAGAACTGCTTCTTAAAAGTGAAGACTATCCTGTGTTTATAGAACTTTCTGAATATGAACTTTTTAAAATAAAAAAATGGGAACCTTATTTTTTAAATAAGGAACAAGAAATCGTTTGGGTTAATTTATTATATATAAATAATTCTGACCACTACAAAAATGTTCTGCATTGGTATCCTATCATTTCATTGTAGTAAAGTGATACACATAATTTATGTAATATATAATTTATATATCTATATGTAAATGTATAATTTTTCCAGTGACACTTGATACAATTGCGTGAAATACATCCTGACAATTCACAACAATCTCCAGAATACATTTCCTTCACTAGCAGAGCAGATGATTCCAGTGACTTCTAGAACTCTAGCTGAACTTTGGCCCATTGTAAAGGGTTAAAAACAAACCCTGCTTGGTGGCTCATGCCTATAATCCCAGCACTCGGGAGGCAGAGGCAGGAGGATTGCTGAGTTCGAGGCTTGCCTGGGCTACATAGTGAGCTCAGAGCTAGCCTGAACTACAAAGCAAGACCTTGTCTCAAAAAAAAAAAAAAAAAAAAAAAAAAAACCCTGCTGACTGCCAGTGCACTGATTGCTTTGAGGCTTAGTAAGGAAAACCAGATCTAGGACCCCCTCACGATTGCCTTTCCACTAGAACCTTTCAGAACTAAGAGCTCGAAGTTCCAAACTCAGCTAATACCCAAATATGAAATATTAGTGGACTTACCATGTAAGTTAACATAGTAGTTCCTTGCACAGCTATTCGAAGACATGTGGGAAAGTAGGTAGATTGTTAGTTTGTATAAAAATCTGCCATTGTCACACACATGGCAGTGGAAAGCCCACCAAGAAGTTTCGATTATTTGCCAAATATTAGATTGTTCAAAAATGTCCTGAGTTATTTTTTACCTTTGAGAATACATTTCTGTGTTTTATGTACCAGCTAATGAAAGACCAGTCCTCTAAGCAGAATGATGTCAGCTTGATGAAAAGGTTTTCCTTTTCCAGTAGTATTCTTCCCTTCAAAAACTAGTCCAAGGCCGGGGATTTAGCTCAGTGGAGGTCCCAAGTTCATCCCCAGTACAAAAAAAATGACAAATTCAAAGAATAGTGCAGTATGTTTTGCCTTGATTTTTATGGTTGTATTCTTAGGTGGAAACCTTAGCCCAGCTGTAATTTCTAAATGTCTTTGTTTTCTTTGTAGTTCAGGCTGTCCCTGAGCTCATTGTATAGCCCAGGGAAACCTCAAACTCACAGCAGTCCTCCTGCCTCTGGCCCCCAATGCTGGGGTTTATAGGCATGAGCCACCATGCCTGGTTTTGTGGTGTGTGCTTACCAGGGGTTGAACTCGGGACCTTTTGCTTATAAGGCAGACCCCAGAACCACTAAGCTAAATCTCCAGCCCCTCTAAATGTCTTTTTTATAACCACTCTGATTGTTCCAAGTAATTATTTTTCAAGTTTGGGCTAGTTGTCTTTTTTTTCCGTTGAGCACTTTATGCTTCTTAGTGTATCATATTTGAGAATGTATTTAGAAGTTCTAAGCCATGTAAAAGCTGATAAAGAATAATGAATGTGAGAGTCCATTGTGTTACACTTAACTATTTTATGGTGTATGTGATCAAAGTAGAAATATATTGCCTTTTTGTAATAATACTGCTTGACTTTATTTAAGATGATTACTAAGAAATGTCAATGATGTCTTAATTTCTAACCAAATTTATATTTATTCTAGTGTATTTTATTCTAACACTGAAGACATTCAGTAGCTTTGTTTCTATCATATGACCTTAGAAAATAACGTACTTTGTATTACTGCTTGTTTTCAGTTTTTAAGAGTAATTATCTTAAATTTTCTGCTGATCCTACTAATTAGTTCAGACCCAAAAGAATGCATATTTTTAGTATTTTAATAGCTCATTCAAAGTAATGGTGAATTAAAAAGTAAATTAAATCGTTCCACCTTTCTGAGCCATCTTTTGAGTGATTTATATTTCCAAAAACTTCAAACATTTTTCTCAAAGCAGCCCATCATATGCTTTATATTATCTATTCATATTCATTGGATATGGGCTTATGATTGGGTATTGTTTTACAAATAGTGCTCATCACTGGTTTAATTTTATAAAATGATAGAATTTTATAAAATGGTAGGATATTACAGTGGGAAATCCGTCTTGAGAAAGTTGCTTAATTCTTAGCAATCTTTGAGATGGCTAAAACAATATAGTCATATTTTAGAGTTAATTTTTTAGTGCTTATAATATTTTTGTAATTACTATATACTTTTTATTATTAGGTACTAGATTTTGGATTCTCATCAAACCACTAGAATGGTATTCATTACTCTCATGTTACTGCCTCTGTAGTAGCAAATTAGACATACCTTATACAAAGGATTTAAATATATATAAGTGTTTGTACATTTGGAATTTTTACTGAACTTCAAAATTATATGGGCATTACTGTAACTTTCAGTGTATGAAGAGAAGACATCCCATTAAACTCATAGATGCTGGAATATTAAGTATATTTAGAAGTTTTTTTGGTAGCCCCTTTCAGCTATTTTTTTACTTCAAATTACTTTGAGTGGGAACAGATTTACTGCTTTCATCCAATATGCAATTCATGGAAAAAAATTATAAAAGCTTACATATAAATAATTTGAAATAGATTACTTATTTACATCAAACATTTTAAAAGCCTAAAATACTTTTTCCTTAGTTTATCTCAGAATAATCGGATATTTGTCAGGCATTCATATTTTGTTGCATATTTAGAATATCCTAATGAGCTGATAACTAGAATTTCAAGAACTAAATTTAGTTTTGAATGTCTGGGTAATTGGTTTTATGAAATTTAAAAGTATTCTAGCTTCTTTTTGGTCAAAAAATTATTTTGCCTTTTTTTCTGTCTTTTGTTGAAACTTCCACTAATTTTAGGTTCAAAAGAACTTGTGATGA
>PVIC010010645.1:28651-42988 GCA_004025085.1 Thryonomys swinderianus
GGCGGCTTGCCTGGGCACCATAGTGAGCTCAGGGCCAGCCTGAACTACAAAGCAAGACCCTGTCTCCAAAAAGCAAAAAAAAAAAAAAAAGATTTTGAGTTACATGAATATGCAACTAATTTGATTTTTTATTTTTGTGCTATTTTGTTTTGTATACATATTGTTTATGTAGACTTTATAAATAGCAAAGTAGAAATAAATGTAAAATGTTTTGTGATTAACTTTATATCATATACATGGATTTCATTGGAATATACCAGTTCAATCAGTACTTATCATATACAAAGCCATTTTGAAATGCACTGCTTTTTTCTTAGTGGTCTCTTTTAGTTTTCAGCATTTAGGAAAAAAATATCCTACTTTCCATGCTCAAAGTAGGTAACTAATTAATGGTATTAGGATATTAATGATGTTATAAGATGGTTTTTATCATTTCTCTACATTGCATGCATTTACCTTTTATTTGAACTACAGAGAAACTGGCATTTTAACACAGTTGAATGAATTCTTCCAAGTTACTGACCAAATCACGTCTAAAAATGTTTTTACATTCCAGTCTAGGAAATCTTTTAAAACTGGGGGTTAACTTTACATGTGCTGTTTCCCTTTGTTTTCTTACCATGTCTATTGCCTTGTTCCTGTCACATCTAAGCTTTATCATGTCTGAATTGTTATAACATTGAATCTGTGATGTAAAAAGTGTATGATGTGCTACAAATTTTATGCATAATAAACAAGTTATAGCCTATGTAACCTGTAAAGCATTCCTTGTAAATTACCTAATTTATTTTTCCATTTCTGTACAGTTTCTTATGTAAATTTTTAACCTATTAGTTGTGACTTGTTCTGTAAACATTCCCATACTGTTTTCTTTAGTTCTTATTTGCATGAAAGAAACTTGGGTTTTATTTGTATTATATAGCCAGTTAGCCAACTTTAATATCTGGCTTTTCTGTAGTTTAACTTTTTCTAATTTTGTTAACATTTTAAATGTTAAAATCATGCTTTTTATTTCCTACTTTCCAAATAAATTCTAAGTTGTTTACTACTGTATCATTTCTTTATTCCACAGATTTGTACTACATTTCCACTCTAATGAAACACAAGATTATAAAATTAACTACAGTAGAGGGTAAACTCCATGGCAGCAATGATTTCATAAAGAGTTATCCGCCTCTGTCTCCAGTACGTGGTACAGAGGAGGCACTCAATAAATGAGTGTTGAATGAATTAACTGTTTTTGTTTGTTTTTTGAGATAGGGTCTCACTTTGTAGTTCAGGCTGGCCTTGAGCTCACTCTGTAACCCAGGCAAGTTTCAAACTCAGCAATCCTCCTGCCTCTGCCTCCTGAGTGCTGGGATTATAGGCCTGAGCACCAGGCCCAGCATTGTGATGTGTGGTACTGATTGCTGATGGGTGTGAGTTATCACATACGGTATTGTTGTACGTGGTTACCAAGATTAGACCATGGACCTTGTGCTTGTGAGCTAAATCTCCAGTCCTGAATGAATTAACTTTAATGTGTCCTTATTTGTCTAGACTGCCTATATAAGGTAGATTCCTTTTGCGGGGCTTTTTTCAGAAGAACACCAGAAATCTCAAATGTTAGTCCCTCAGATTCATACTTGCATGAAATTTAAAACACTTCTTTTTATGTGGTTTCTTATCTTTAAATGAGGCCAAAATGAATGTCTGCAATAGAGTGGTTCTGATAGAACCCTAGGGGTCTCTTCAGAATATACTAGAACACACGTGGTACCTTGGCATCTTGTTTCATACTTTAAAGCAAAAGTCTGTGTATAATATCTTTTTGAGACAGGTTCTGAATATGCATTCCACATTGGTCTTGAATTCACTGAGTTCCCCAAGCTGGCCTCGAACTTGACAGTCTGCCCACATCAGCTTCTTGAGTGCTGGGATTACAGGTGTTCAGCACCATGCCTGACTTGTTGGATAGTGCTTCTCAAATTTGAGCGTGTGTTTTCTTAAATAAGAAGTGTTAAGTTGAAAATATGTTCATTGTATTTTCAGATTAACATGATTGTCTTATAGCACACTTCAAACTGGCAAACATCACCATGAGTTTGAGCCCCACCTGAACTGAATATAAATACATAATTTTGTTTATAAAAGTGTATGAAATATATATTTTACATTACTGTCTTGACTCCAGGTATAGAGGAATAATTTGAAATTAGTATAGCTACCAGATAATGTCAAATATATCCTATTTTTTTGAGACAGGATCCCTCTCACTTCGTAGTTCAGGCTGACCCTGAGCTTACTATGTAGCCCAGGCAAACCTCAAACTCAGTAATCCTCCTTCTTCTTCTACCTCCCAAGTGCTGGGATCATAGGCACTAGCCACCACGCCCAGCAGTGCAGGATGTAGTATTGACTGCTGGTGGGTGTGAGTCATCACACCAGTATTGTATGTGGTTAGCAGGGATCCAACTCAGGACCTTGCACTTGCTAGGCAGGCTCCAGAACCACTCCAGCCCCAAACTTGAGATTTTATAGGGAGGAACAAAAGTCCAGAGAAGCCAATGTCATCACAAACATATTAACAGAACCAAACAACCCTAGTTCTCCTCACCCCACCCTAGTCCTTTCTTGTTTCTTATGCCTTTTTCTTTTTTGGTCAAGTGCTATATGACACAAAAATAGTATTCAAATTTTTTTAGTATGGGTTATATGTGAAGAAAAGCAATATAGAAAAACATAGTTGAGCAATACAGAAAAATACAAGTGTTTGAATAAGCACCATAAATACCACTGAGCCTTAGGCTGGGATTTATCTCAGAGGTTCCAGTATCTGCCTGGCAAGTGCAAGTTACCAAGTTTGATCACCAGTACCACACACCACAATGCCAGGCATGGTGGCTCACACCTGTCATCCCATCACTGAGGAGGCAGAGGCAGGAGGATTGCTGTTTGAGGCTAGTGTGGGTTACATAATGAGTTCAGGGCCAGCCTGAACTATAAAACGAGACCCTGTCTCAGAAACAGCAAGTGAGCCCAACTTTCCAATTAGAGGAGTTTGATTGGGTTTAAAAGAAAAGCTGTATCTAGGGCCAGAGGGTTAGCTCAGTGGTTCCGGCGCCTGCCTCACAAGCACAAGGTCCTGAGTTCAAGAGTTCAAACCTCGGTAACCACATACAATGCTGGGCGTGGAGACTCAAGCCCACCAGCAATCAATACCACATACCACAGTGCCGGGCGTGGTGGCTCACGCTTGTAATCCCAGCACTTGGGAGGCAGAGGCAGGAAGATTGCTGAGTTCAAGACTTGCCTGGGCTACATAGTGAGCTCAGAGCCAGCCCGAACTACAAAGCGAGACCTTGTCTCAAAAAAAAAAAAAAAAAAAGCTATATCTATATCGTTTTATTATAGATGTTAAAAACCAATGTCGTCAAAATGGGTTTACTCCCACAACTATTATATAGATTCAATGCAATCCCAATTGAAATCCCAACAGCATATTTCACAGATCTAGAGAAGGGCATCCAAAAATTCATCTGGAACCACAAGAGACCTACAATAGCAAAAGCAATTCTAGGAAACAAGGACATGGCAGGGGTTATCACTTTCCCCAACTTGAAACTTTACTACAAAGCCACTGTGATAACGCCATGGTACTGGCAAAGAAACAGAGCTGAGGATCAGTAGAATAGATTAAAAGATCCAGAAACAATGCCAGATACACTAAGCCACCTCATCTTTGACAAAGGAGCCAAACATCCTCAATGGAGGAAAAACAGCCTCTTTAACAAATGTTGCTGGAAAACTGAGTCTCAACCTGCCAAAGACTGACGCTAGATCCATCTCTTTCACCGTGTACTAAACTAAAATCAAAGTGGATGAGAGACCTAAACATTAAAACAGACACTAAAAAAAGCAAAAAATTAAAAAAATTAAAAAAAAAACAGACACTAAACCTGCTGCAAAACAGGTTAGGTAACATTCTTGGAGATACTGGGTTAGGGAAAGACTGTGAACAAAACCTCTATAGCACGAGAAATATCAGAAGAAATCAACAAGTGGGATCTCTTTCTATTAAGCTTCTGCACAGCAAAAGAAACCATCAGCAGAGCAAAAAGGCAACCAACAATATGGGAAAAAATCTTTACCAGTAATTCCTCAAAGGGCTACTATCTAGAATATTTAAAGAGGTTAAAAAAATCAGTCCCCCCAAATTTAAAGACCCACTTCAAAAATGGTCATCTGAAATGAGCAGACACTTCAGAGGAAGAAGTAAAAGCAACTAAGAAGTATATGAAGAAATGTTCAACATTACTGGCCATTCAAGGGATGCAATGAAAACACTGAGATTTCATCTCACTCCACAAAAAATGGCTGCTATCTCGAAATTAGCCAGCAACAAATGCTGGCGAGGTTGTGGAGAAAAAGGAACCCTTCACTGTTGGTAGGAATGTAGACTAGTACAACCATTTTGGAGATCAGTGTGGAGATTCCTCAAAAAACTAGGATTAGAGGTTCCATTTGACCCTGCTGGGGATATACACAAAAGAATTACAAGATTCCTATCACAGTGACATGTGCACCCATGTTTATAGCAGATCAATTTGTGATTGCTAAATCTTGGAAACAACCCAAATGACTATCAACTCTAGACTGGGTAAAGAAGATGTGGTTTTTTCCTAAAATGGAGTATTGTTCTGCCATAAAGAATTATGAGATTGAATCATTTCTACTCAAATGGACGTACCTTTAGGACATACTCATAAGTGAAATAAATAGGTCACAGATGAGTGAATGTCATATTTTCTCTGATATGAGAAACTGAAGTTATAAATATGTTCTAGAATGCATGATTGATATTGTGAAATAGTAAATACTCAAAGGGTAATGGGGCTTAGGGGTAAATAATGAAAGAAGTCAATGGTTAAAAAAAGAATGCTTGTGTATATAGTGCTGGGGGGTAGGGTGGGTAGGGAAGGGGGAAAAATGAGAATCTAGTTGTATCACATACTGGTACAAATTCTCAATGTGGAGTATAATTGTGAGGTGTATATATAATGTACCAATATTATAGATGTTAAGTAAAAGGACAGAGATGTTTGAAATTAAAGGACTAAAAGGGTAGATAAAGCAAATACCAAAATTGGCCTTTATCACTAATAAGTCAATAATGTTGAAAAATCTATGATCAGGGATAGTCATTACATAATTACAGAAATTCAATTAACCAAGAAAACATGATTCTAAAGGCGTAGGCATTTCCATGTCAGATGTGTGTGCTGGATCACTCCATTGGGGCAGAGCCACTGCCCACTGTCCCCTCCCACAGCCAGAAGTGGGCAAAGGTGCTGGAAGGTACTTTACAGCAGACCAGAGACACTGGGGTTCACACAGGATGGGGACAGAAATGATTAGCTTTCCAATGATAAATATATGCAGTTTGCACCTGTAGCCATATTAAAGCTAAGCTGATGAATGGTACCACATGAAAATGTCATTACACTGAGAGGTTTCAAAGCTTCTCAATTTTTGATAAGCCAAGAAAGATCACCAAAAGAGATTTGAGTACCACGGTTAAGTTTGATTTGATGGACATACATCCTCCCTCAGTATGCACATGGGATTGGTTTCAGATCCCCCAAAGATAGCAAAATCTGGGTGCTCCAGTCCCTTATGTAAAATAACTCAGTGTTTAGTGCCATGTAACCCATGTACATCCTCTTGTGTACATCTCTTGTAACATCTCTGTGACAATACCTGATAACGTGTAAATGCTGTACAAGTCATTGTGCTGCTCTACTTCAAACACCTAAGTTACCAGGCAAGGCATGGGATCAGGGGCCAAAAGCAGTGAAAGAGCATAGCAGGCAGGAGGAGTGGAAATCAGTGTTACAAAGGGGAGGAAATGCACATAGAATTTTAAGGAGCCAGGTTCTTCGATAGTCACCTTACCCAGACAGTAGTGTAGTAAGTAGGAGCTCCCTACTTAAGTTGGTTTGAATGGGGATTTTGGAGGCATGAGCAAAACATGTGTGGCTTTTTTCCAAAATCTTGCCTTTTCACTTTTATTTCTTATGTTTGCCAGTTTCATTCCTTGTTGGCCACCAAGCTATGTGCAGTTTTTTGCTTTTTGGTTTTTGGTTTTTTTTTTTTTTTTTTTCAGACTTGCCCATAGGCAACAGCAGAAGCCTTACTGGAGAGGTGTCATGGGGGACAGTGCCCTCACACAGGCTTCCCTGCAGGGCACCCTCCGGAGTCTCATTTGAGGACGTGGCCCCCTGCTGGCCATGCTCTTTCATAATTACCACTACTACCCTTTGTCTTTACTCCTACAACCCTTGAGCTGAGGTCTTAAACAGAATCCACTGAAAAGCTTGGACACTTCTCTAAGAGCAATTTGTACTTTTCCACCCTACCCATTCTCTCTCCTTTCCCAGCCCTGCACAATTCAGGGTCCAGGAACCTGCTGGATTCATTTGTTGGGAATTTTTTCAACTCGGATAACCCCACTGCGACACTGATCCACTTGAGCACTGATGGGTGAAACCTTTGTTGGGGGGTGGACCTGGACAAGTTGACACTTTCTCTGGTTTTAGCAATCAGAGTAAATGATTGAAAACTTCATCACATGTTCATTGGGAGCTTGTTGAATTGGCTACATTGAACTTCAAAGCCTAAATCTATCAACTTGGTTCTCACTCCTTGATAAACATGTTCAGCATGCATTGTTCAGTCTGGGCCCCACAGTACAGGAGTATCGATAACTTTACTCTCAGGCACCAATGTCAACTGTCCTGTTGGAATCTCAGGAGCCTCTTGTGTTGATCCTCGTGGGGCTTCCTGTGCCCCATGTGCCAGCTGTCATTTGCCAGCCATTCAAAATACTGTCCTGATTCTTTCCCAATCAATGACAAAAGCATTGTAAGATTATCCATGCAGGTCTCAGCTCTGGCTGCACATTAGAGTTACCTAGGAGGGGAACTTTTTTAAATGCCAGTGCTGGTCTGTTCCCTAGAATGTCTGATTTTAATTTCACTGACTTAGAGGAAAGTACAATTCTGCTCCAGAAATCCTCGATCTCCCACTTTTCAGCTCACTACACTAGCTGACTTGTCACCTTCCTACACCTCAGTTTGCTCATCTGTGATGTGGGAGGGGTGACCCTGTCCTCCCACATCAGCACCTGCCACTTAATATATGCATAATCAACAGCATTTACTCAAATATCAAACAAGAACTTTTTGTTAGCCAAAGGACTTGAAGGACTACTTGGGGGAGTTAAATTTTCCTCCTTAGAAGAGGATGCTGAGATCTAGATGGGTAGAGACAAAAAGGCAACTCCAAGTTGCCAGGTTTGAGCAACTGGAGCCCATTCCTTGGGTACCACATTCAGAGAACAGCACTCTGTTCTTCCTCTTCTGATTCTTGCCTCATGTGGCAAGAAATCCATAGGGACCAAGCACTGTGCCTCATAGGAGCACATGTAGGAACCCTACCTGATTCTGTGCATGCCTCCTGCCCTCCTTTCCAGCGGGTCCTCTCAAGAGGGTACTATGCAGCTCTCATCAAGCTCCAGTTTAAAGAAGGAAATTGGAAGGGCATAGGAATGGGCCTTGCCTGAGACTGTCTACAGACACTGTGCGAGAACCTACATGAACAGGGTTGGAAGAGAAAGGGGCCAACCACAGGCCAGCAGGCTTTATTCTCTTGCTTTGGGCCACACAAATTTTAGGGGAAGCTCTGACCCAAGTGTTCATTTTGCAACAGTTAGTCAAGCTGAATGTTAAAAGTTGCAGTACTTCCTCCAAAGTTCTTATTATGAATTTTGAAACCATACTTTTAAAAAGTCAGATAAATATTTGGCTTTGTGCCTGGGACGTAGAAGGGCTTGATAAATATTGGAGTAGCAATATCCAAACGTACTACAATTCAGAAGTGTTCAAACATCTTGCTCAATAGTAGGATGGGAAGGGAAAACTGACAATTTAATGGAAATTTTTCTGATATAAAATAGTCCTTTTTCTCCAGCCCAGTTTTTCTCTCTTTGTCCCAGGGAGGTGTCTGAGCAAAAAGGAGATTGTTGGACATGACATTAAGAGCGAGGGCCTTGCACCTGCTGACTCCCCTTGCTGTGTGTCCCTCTTGCCTGGTCTTTGCACATTGGCCTCCTGCTTTGTTCACTCTGCTGCTGTCATAGTTCACTAGATTCTACACTGGCTCTTGATGGACCTGCTGATTCTCACTTAGGAGTGTATTCCCAGTGTGGAAAGGAACCTCAGAAATTATTCTAAGTTCCCTCACACTCCAAGGCAACTCCCGGTAGGAGAGCTAAGAACGCTCAGATATATTCTGCTGACAGGAAGAGGAGAGTATGAAGGTACAACATGACAGGTGCTTGCTGTATGCCTGGCGCCATGCAGGCATTTCCACTTCGCACAGTGCTTTCCTCAGCCAGTTCTCACAGTCCACTAAAGCAAGCATTTTAACTGGCCGTTCTCATTCAGCTCTAGTGTGACAAGTCAAAACCCTTAACCCCAGTGAAACTCTATGGAGACAGGACCTTCATAAAGGCAATAAAGTTAAAAGGGATTACAGGAATAAGGCCCTAATGCAGTAGCCTCAGCATCTTTACCAGACAGAGGAGGAAGAAACACCAGAGGTCTGAAGCTCTCTGCCACACACTGAGAAGGCAACTCATTACAAGCCAGGAAAACAGCCCTCACGGGCAACCAAATTGCTATCATGTTGATCACCTGAGAAAGCAAGTGTTGCTTCAGCCACCCACCCTGTGCTCCTTTGTTACAATAACTAGAGGGGACAAATATACACAGAGACCCCCCTCCTGGAAACCTAGCAGACGGTCACTGAAGCACTCCAAGCTCTGAGGACTTCTAGTCCCTGTTATCTCTGGTATCCTTGAGACTCACTATTCCCTGGCGCTAAAGTCCTATCCCTTTCCCTTCCCTCCTCTGCTATAACCAAGTCCCAGTTTTTCCCCTGCATTCCCTTCATCCTCATTCCCATATTTCTTTCCGTATCTACCATGCCATTCCACCGGCCCTGGAGCCCATTTGCAACTCGGGGATTTTTTAAATGGCGTGTTACTTCCTTGCTAGCCTTGAGCTATTCGGCTCAAGTGACCCTCCTGCCTCAGATTCCTGAGTAGCAGGGGCTACAGACAAGTGTCACCACACTGAACATCAGAGAGATTCTTTAGCAAGTCGTTTTCGCGTCGTTTCAGCTTGGGTCGCAGACTGAATTGGATGTGCAGGGGTGGGGGAGGGGCGCGCTAAAGGGGCTCACGTCTACCCGCTCTGCACTTCATCCTGGGGGAAGAGCTGTCTGGCAGGAAGAAGCAAGGCTGTCGCTGGAAGCTGAACGGGCTGTGAGCAAGGCTGGGTCCTGAGGCCCAGCTCTAGCACGGCTTCCCTGCCATGGGCCCAGCGTCTGTCCCCTTCACCTGTTCCCTGGAGTTCCATCTTCAGCCTCAGGGAGACTCGTCGTATTACTAACAGGATTGGGCAGAGAGCCCTTCAAAGCAATAAACCAGTACAGATTCAGCGAAAAGAACATAGATTTTGGACGTTGACTTCTACCTGTGGGATTTGATTTCTGCCTATGAGCCTCATAAGGGGATTTTAGGTACGTCAGCCCATCTCTCATTGTTCAATAGGGACAGTGGCCCCCTGCTTCGAGGGGCTGCCATGAAAGTTTCCAGTGTTTCCAGCAAAAACCTAGTCTGCGGTTTGGTGGGTTTGTATGTCACTTGCACTCTTCTTGAGCCAGTCGTGCTGACAGCCTGAACTGTAACTCTCCCTGAATTTGATTTGGGAGCTGGGGAGAAGAGTAAGAGGTAGCGGCGTTCTTTAAAGTCTGGTTTATCCTGCTTCATTGCTGTTTTTCCAGGAAGACACAGGGACAAAACAGACCAACCATAATCTTTGCCTAAGCACATCTTTAGGGAGCAAGCCCACCTCCAAATAATGCATGGTGAGCAGTCATTCCCAGACTAAGTGTTGAGGACCTCGGCAGCTGGTACTGGAGATTTTTTTTTTTAGTGAACTGAATGAATGAATGGCTTTTTAAGGTTGGGGGAGGAGTGTCCAAGCTTTGGGTCATTCTCCAGTTCCATTGAGCCAGTTTTGAGAGTCAGAGTCCAATGTAAGGAGTCCAACACCTGTGTCTGTGGTAAACTCCCTTCTGTCTGGGAGCCATTTTCTCGGCCTTTCTGCAGACCTGCGCAGAGGTTGGTTGGTGCATCTCCGCCCTGGCCCTCATCCTACCTTCTGGGTTGGTGTGGCTTTTGTGAAATCTTGGAAAGGGGAAGCCCAAGGAGATGTGGAGAAAACACCAGAATAAGGCTAGAGAGAACTGCTCCATCTGTGTCCCAGGATGTGCCATGCTGGGAAGGTAAGGACCTCATGGTTCCAGAGTGCCACAGAGAGGTATCACTGGTACAGTGGATAACACAGCTCCCTTCCAAAGAGTGGCACTGAGCCCTACTTTACCAGTGGCCACTTAATTTTGGACAAATAGTTTATCTTTGGGAGCCATGCTGCTCTACGTGTAATATCGGATGGCAACACAGCTCTCTCAGAGTTGGTGGAATGATTCAGTGTAACACTGAGTGCACAAGAACTTAGTGCTAAAACCTTTATGTGGTGAAGATTCTTGCTTTGAGTTAGACAGGTCCAATGTGACACTATCTCCTAACCATCCTCCCCTAGAATGGCGCTTGGTCATGTGACTTGGCTGACATGAACAGAAATGCTTCCATCATTTTCTAAAGGGAATTTGCAGATTTCTTTAGCATTCCCAGGTTATCATTTCTCTACCGTTTGGATAAGAGGAAGCACTGTGAACATGGTGCCCAAGAAGCCAAGAACTGGGGTGATTAGAATGAACACAGCCCATCCACACCGGATGTGGGAGACTGATCATTACTGTAGCAAAACCCAACCTGGCCTCACCAATACACCTGGGTACTGTTTCTTTAGGTGATTTAATAGAAAAACAAAAGAAAATGCACATCGAAAAACCAAACAAAACAAATGCACAAGAAGATCGAACACAGTAGTCTGGGGGAGAGCTCAGGAGACCCTGCTCTGGCTGTTACTTGCTCTTGGGAAGGGGCCGATAGACACCGACGACCACCGCGTGGTCCCTCTCATAGGGCTCCAGGGTCAGCTGCTCTTGAGGCTTCAAATTCTCTTGCTGCAACTTCTTCACCTCCGAAGCAAACACGGCTTCCGCGGACGCAGTGGAGTCGATGCAATTGGCCTTGATGGAAATGAGGAAATGCCCCCCGTTGCGCAGGAAGGTGTGCGCATTCAGAGCCACGATGCGCGACTGGTCCGGCTGGGCCACATCGGCGAAGATCACGTCCACCATCCCGATCAGCATCCGGTACTTGAGCGGGTGCCGGGCATCTTCCAGGACCGGGATGATGTTGGTTCGCTTTTTGGCCACGTTGACCAGATCGCGGCCGGCGCGGTGCGAAAACTCCACAGCATAGACCAATCCGTCGGGGCCGATGATGTCAGAGACGTGGGAGACGGTGGTCCCCGAGGCGGCCCCCAGGTACAGCACTTTGGACTTGGGTTTGATGTGGATCTGGTCGACCCCTCCCAGGATGGCGGCGGCCAGCTTGGAGCGGAAGGGGTTCCATGTGCGGTACTCGTGCTTCACGCCGTTCTCGGTCACCGTGACGCGCCGCTCGCCATACACCGACTGTCCCGGCACCATGTTCAGCGTGACCAGCGCGTCCTCCGCCCCGCGGTAGATGAACACGCCCTCGTGCCGGTGCGGCTCCACCGACACCGTGCAGACTCCCTTCCTACGGCGGCTCTTGCTTTTCGCCACGGCGCTGCGCCGCTGGCTGCCGCCGCCCCCGCGATCCCTACCGTCCCCGCCGCCGCGGCCGCGGCCCCGAGCTCGGCTGCCGCTGCCGCGCGTCCGCGATCCGAAGCCGCCCTTGCTCCCGGTGCTGCCGTCTCCGCTCTTGCTCCCTCCGCCTCGCCCCCCACTCCAGCTGCTGCTCCAGCTGCCCCCGCGACCCCCGGAGCTGCCCCCGCGGGAGCTCGACGCCGGCTTCATGGCGGGGGGATGGGATGGAGCGGGGTGGTCGTCAGGGGTTACCGCTGGCCGGGACGGTTGTCAAGGGTTACTGGTGGCTGGGGCGTTGTCAGGGTCGCCGGTAGTGCAGTACAGGTGTCGGGGTCGCCAGGGGGCGTAGAGCAGGCGTCGGGGTCTCCGGCGACTCAAAGCTTATCCCGCGGTTGTGCGTGATGCGCAGCAGCTGGGATGGCGAGGGCGGCGGCCGGTCCAGCTCTGGCGCAGTCCCCGGGTCCCGGAGCCGCCCCTTGACGCACGGGCTGGCGTGATTGCATCACAGTCGTCTCGGCAACCAGGCGCCCCGGAAGCCCCCTTCTCAACTGCGCGCAGACGCAGCCGGCTCATCCGCAACCCTTCGCCTTCTCCCTCCCCTGCTTTCTGATTTCTCTAGGACCCCTGGTTCGACAGGAGGCGAGCCTGGGGGTTAGTCCCGGCCACCAGCTTGCTGCCTCTTCTCCGGAAGCGATCCCGACTCTCCCGGAGAATCTGGCTTGAAATGGGGCATGATTGTGAACTCAGGTGCCCATCCGATCTGTAAAAGAGGACCTATATCAAAGGTTTGTCATGTAGCTCACACACTCACCTAGCCATCGTGCATGCTAAATGCTGTCAGCGATGGCTTTCTTGTTTGGATTTTAATGTATTTTTTCATCAATCCTCTTGTTAAAGTATACTTCACATACAATAACATACACCAGTTTTTTTGTTTTGTTTTATTTTGTTTTAAAGATATTCTGACAAGACACTTAACCTACCTATATTTTGATATAGTTACTCCACTCCGAAAGGGGTTTTGTTCGTTTTGTTTTTAGTTTTGATTCTGCGGTCTTGAAGTTTAAACTCAAAACATTGCACACGAAAGGTAAGTAACTGGTCTACCACTGAGCCCTTGTCCTTTTATTTGTTGTTTGAGCCAGACATGGTGGCACATAGAGGATCATCGTGAGTTCAAAGCTAGTCTAGACTGCGTAGTGAGTTCAAGGCCAGCCTGAGGAACATAGTAGGACATTGTCTCAAAATTTTTTTTTCTTTTGAGACAAACTCTCACTAAGTTGCCCAAGCTGGTCTCTCTACTTGCTATGTATCCTCGGTTGACTTTAAATTCAGGATCCTACTGCCTCAGCTTCCTAAGTGCTCTGATTACAGCTGGGCACCACTACAGTGAGCTACTTTGAAAGTTTTATCTTGAAGACATGACTTTGCAAGAAATGAGAACAATTAGAACTACAAGAATGAAGGTTATGATAGAGATAGTGATGGTGATTATCATCCTGGAAGTGAAAAAATGAACTAATCCAAGAGATATTTAGCAGATAGCATTCGCAAGGTTTCTTGATACATTGTATACAGAGAATCAGAAAGAAGAACATTTAAAGACAGGGAGAGACAAAATATCATGACTACCCTGCTGTGGACAAGAGCCTGTAAGCTCCAGGTGTAGCCACTTTCTGTTGAGTTCTGCTCTACTCTGTTAACTGTACTAAGTCCCCAAAACTGTTCTGGGCATATTAGTTAGTAAGAAAGTGTTGACTCGTTGGTACAAATGGGATATACATGCCACTCCTGTAAATTCTATAAAACATCTCAATAGGAGCCAAGATGTTGTATTTATCCTTGAATTTCCCTCTGTGTCTCCGTGTCTGTCTTGGTAGCACCAAGGACAGCAACAAAAGCGTCGAGGCAAGACTTTATTTAGTATGTAGTCAGCACCACGGACAGCCACAACATTGGTACCATTTTCACTACTGGTGGTAGTTTTGGGAGTCAACTTAAGATCTCAGCTTCTGGGTATGTGTGGTAAGCAACTGGGTGATCTCCTGAATAGTGGAACCAAATAAATGCCCATTTCAAAGACAGTCCATCTGAAGATCAGGGTATATATTAGGCTCTAGGTGTACACACAGTAAAAAGGCCAGAGAGAAAGTGAAAAGGCAGTCTACAGTCCTGCAAGGGGAGGGGGGAAATCATACTTTCTCCCCAGCTTCTGGCTCATGGTATGAGAGAGGAGAATCAAATCTATAGAGACATGGTGATTCCGGAGGCCTCCAGAAAGAAACACACCAATGTAGTGAAGCACTAGATTCTAGGCTCTACAGGCAGCTCATGAGTGACTCCAGTCCAAGTGACTGCAGAGGGTACTTGGCTGGATGCCATGTTGTGGAGGGGCCAACAGAAACCAGAACTCAGAGTAGCCATAAAGTGGCCTTGTCTCAGGGGTCTCAGTGTTGAGATCCCAGTAAC
>PVIC010010646.1:0-42967 GCA_004025085.1 Thryonomys swinderianus
ATATCTATGTCTCTCACTTCCTTGGTTAAATTAATTGATAGGGTTTTAATTTTTCTTGATTCTAGTATGAAAAGTATTGTTTCCCTAATTTCTTTCTCATCGAGTTCATTACTGGTGTACAGGAATGCTATTACTTACTTACTTATTTTTCGAGGCTTTGTAATTCAGGCTGGCCCTGAGCTTACTATGTAGCCAGGCAAGCCTCAAACTCACGGCAATCCTCTTGCCTGCCTCCTGAGTGCTGGGATTACACGTGTGAGCCATCACACCTGGCATTGTGATGTGTGGTACTGATTGCTGGGATTATGGGCATGAGCCACACCTGGCACTGTGGTATGTAGTTACCGGGGATCTAACTCGGGACTTTGCACTTGCAAGTCAAATGCTGGAGCCACTGAGCTAAATCTCTGGGCTATAATATTTTGAGAAATATATTCAACAGTAATAGTAATACTGAACATCCTTGTTTTATTCCTGATTTTAGAAGGAAAGCTTTCAGTTTTTCTCCATTTAATATAATATCGGCTTTTGGTTTGTTATAAACGATTTTCATCAGATTGAGATAATCTGTTTTAAAAAAAATTTAAGATACGGTCTTGCTATGTAGTTCAGGGTGGCCTTGAACTCATGGCTATCCTCTTGCCTCAAGCCTCCCAAGAGCTGGGATTACAGGCATGTACCACAGTGTCTGACAAGATAAGGACCTTCTATACCTGTTTTTAAAAAAAATTATGAATGGGGCCGGAGGGTAAGCTCAGTGGTTCCGGCGCCTGCCTCTCAAGCGCAAGGTCCTGAGTTCGATCCCCGGTAACCACAAAGAATGCTGGGTGTGGAGACTCACGCCCATCAGCCATCAACACCGCATACCACGATGCCGGACATGGTGGCTCACGCCTGTCATCCCAGCACTTGGGAGGCAGAGGCAGGAGGATTGCTGAGCTCCAGGCTTGCCTGGGCAACATAGTGAGCTCAGGGCCAGCCTGAACTACAAAGCGAGACCCTGTCTCAAAAAAAAAAAAAAAAAGTTATGAATGGATGTTGGATTTCATCAAGGGCTTTTTGGTCTCAGAATTCTAGGCAAAGGGTTTTTTTGTTTGTTTGTTTTTTTTTTAGTTTAGGTTTTAAAAAATCAGTAATAGAGGAGAGAACAAAGAGCAGTGGGCTCATTTGGGTTGGGTTAAGTAGAGAAAGGTTTCCAGACAGTCGAGTTTCGAAGCTCAAAGGTGTGTCTGTTTTGGATGGAGAAACTGGGGTGGAGGGAGGTAAACACAGGAAGGTTTGCCCCTGGGACTGAATGAAAAACAGTAGAGCAGCATCAGAGCCACGCCATCAGAGAGCAAGCCTGTGTGTCCTTTGTGTCTCTTCTGTCTCCAGGAACACCAAGGCATTGTTCCTGTGAGGCTGGGTATCTACCCTCCAGCCTACACACAAGGAAACAGGACAAACAGAAGACAAAAAATCAAGTGGCATCGCAAACGTCAGGTCAGAAGACTCGCATGCCACGTATCTAGCTAAGAGCACATAATCTAAGCCACAGGCTTTCAAAGGTGGGGGTCTCTTCCTCTGAGGTTTGTGGTGCGGCTCAAAAGCGGAAAGGGACAGGAAGCCAGGTTAGAGCATGCGCTTCGGGATCTTTAGGGCTTCTTAGGTCTCAGCGACCTGCCCCGTAAAAAGGGGACAATGAAGGGTTGTGACACCTGACGTATAATATTGTTTGCGCTGGCTGTGGACCCTGCAGAATTTGGCCTATAGGCTGGCAGGTGTGAAGACATTCGAATGAATGAGTGAATGAGTGCGCTAGACAGGTTCCTCCTTCCCTTATTAAGACAGTGCGGGGTGATAGACCGACCCCAGCTCCGGGTTGCTGGTTCTCAGCGCGGGTGCGTGTATTTAGGGATGTGTGTGTGTGTGTGTGTGTGTGTGTGTGCGCGCGCGCGCGCAGCAGCAGCAACTCAGTGGAGGCCTGGGCCGAGCAGCTGGGTGTCATCCGAGAGGTCTCCGTTGATCTTCCTGGGCCTGAACGTGGGCCCCGGGCAGAGCAGTGTCCAGCCGGAGGGCGAGATCCCAGCCAGCCCTGGGGGGAGGCAGCCTGGGACCCGCCGCGTGGGGGCCGTGAGAGCGGAAGCGCGCTGCTTCCCCAGGGAGGGCGATCTGGACTGGCCAGGCTTTAGCGGGGGCGGCCGCCGAGCTCCTTCGGATACTGTGGGTCCCTTCCAGGCGCGGCCCCCCGCGTCCGCAGGAATTTGGGGCAGGGGAGGACAGAGACGCGCAGCTTCTGCAGACAGGGTGGGGGAGGGGCTCCCTAAACAGGGACGCGAGCACTGCCGAAGCTACTGGGCCCTTTAAGGGATGCGTGGCTTCGCCGCGGTTCCAGCCAACCGTACCCGGAGCAGCTCTGCGGCCTGCATTGTGGGGCAGAGACTCGGTCCCCGCCGGGCTCCCTCCCCGACTGGACCCGAGGTGGGGAGGGCGTGGCCCAGCCGGGGGCGGGGCGGAGCTAGAGCTGCGGCAGCCGGCCTCGCTGCGGAAAAGAGGGCGGAGCAGGGATAGGCGGAGCCGCGGCGGTGGGCGTGGCCCGGCGCTGCAGCCCTCGGGGGCGGAGCCTGTGCTCGGGAACGCCGCAGAGGGAGGCGGGGTGGGCGGGCCGGCTCGGGGCGGGGTTAGGGTCTGCAATGGGCGGGGCCTCCGCAGAGGGGCAGTGCCGGCGAGAGTCCTCCGCGCGCGGCCGCCGCGGCCCCTGCACAGCGCCTCTGACAGCGCCGGCGGTGGGATCCGAGATCCTCCGAGCCCTCAGCGGCCCCGCGGCCTCCTCCGCACCCCAGGAACGGCCGTGTGCCCTCGCTCGCCTCGGTTCCCGCGTCTCGGGACCGTTCGGGCCGCTGCTGCTGCGGAGGCCGCATCTGGCGCGCATCTGGAGCCTCCAGCCGGCCGCGCTGGAGCCCGCGCCCGCCCTAGCCCGGCCGCGCCGGGAGCCCTGCCCGGAGCTGGAGCCGCACCTGGAGCCGCGGGCCCGGGGCCCTGAGCCGCGCAGCCGGCGCATGGTGAACTCGCTGCTCTTCGGGGAGATGGCCTTGGCCTTCGGCTGCCCGCCCGGAGGCGGCGGCGGCGGGTGCCCGGGGGGTGGCGGCGGCGGCGGCGGGGCCGGGCCGGGGCCGTCTCCGGTGACCGCGGCGCTGCGGGACGACCTGGGCTCCAACATCCATCTCCTGAAAGGGCTCAACGTGCGCTTCCGCTGCTTCCTGGCCAAGGTGCATGAGCTGGAGCGGCGCAACCGGCTGCTGGAGAAGCAGCTGGAGCAGCAGCAGAGCGAGCGTGACCGGCGGCTGCGCTACAAGACCTTCTCCCGCGAGCAGGCCGTGCAGACCGGGCCCGAGCTGCTGCGGCCCCCGGCGCCCGGCGCCAACGCCAACGCCAACGCCGCGGCCCTGGGCGGCCTGCCCCCCGGCGGCGGCTCGCATCCGCAGCACTACGGTCGCCTGCCCGGCACCATCTGGAGCTACACGCAGGTGCGGCGCACCGGCGGCGGCGGCGTGGAGACGGTTCAGGGCCCCGGCGTGTCGTGGGTGCACCCCGACGGCGTGGGCGTGCAGATCGACACCATCACGCCGGAGATCCGCGCGCTCTACAACGTGCTGGCCAAGGTGAAACGCGAGCGCGACGAGTACAAGCGGAGGTGAGTGGAGCCGCCCCTCCCCCGCCGCGCCTGGAGGGGCGCCGGCCCGGCTGCCGCAGCGCGAGTGTGCCCAGGAAGGGAGGGCGCCGGGCAGCTCGGCCTGGCAGGTGGGCTACAGGCTGGTTTTGCAGAGCGCCCTGCGCGCTAGGGAGACTCGCTTCCCTAGATCTGAGAACGGGCCGGGCCCGGTTCCGGTGGGAGATCCCGGCGGCTTGTCACTGGTCCGGGTACATTCCTTCCGGAGGGACGTCATGTCCAGCGGTGCGTGTGATCTCATTTCGTCCCCACGACAATGCGGTGTGAGGCAGTCACATCCCATTTTGCAGAGGAGGAAACTGAGGGGCAGAGATTCAAAGTGACTTGCCCAAGGCGGCTTGCCCAACACACCGTGAAGTCAGGACTTGACTATTTCCCCAAAGCTGTGGGAGGTAGGCTTCCCTCCCTCCGTGGGTGAAGTACCCCAGTCCTTTTCATTCCGCGAGTTAAATAAGGCCATGTGCGGAGCGGTGGGTGGGTCTGCCTTCCCCTCGGCCAGGGTCAGCTACCGCTCCTCCAGTTCCGAAAGGCCCAGCTCCCTGGACAGCCGCGACGACAGCTGGCTCGCTACAGGCTTCTGAAAGTGCCCACTTTTCTCCACGTCCCCCGGTGGGTGTGGTGAACCCCAGCACAATCAGCCCTGGAGACCCCGGGAGGAAGTAGCCCTGGCTGGAAGTCAGGACTCAGCCGGGGACTCTCGGTGGAGCCGGCGCATACTTCCCGCAGCACTGCTCAGTGTGTTCCTGCCCAGCCCGATTCCCTGGCTGGGAAAGTGACTGTGCTTCCTGCCTGCAGCCTGGCCGAGGATGCTTCGGTCTCCCTTGTTCGTACATGAGAGGAGAGGGCTGTGTGTGTCTTGTCTCAGGCCTGGGTGGGAGAGGGACCTCGGGGCCCAAGGCTGCTGTCCACCCTACATTTAGCAGAAGGACTTCTTAAATTTTCATCCATAAATTCTGCCCAGGGAGCTTGACGTGGGGCTCCTTCCCTTGTCACAGTAGCAGCTAGGAAGGATCCAGACGCTAATCCCATCTGCGGGAGAGACTGTCACACCACTGGCGAGCCTGTTTCCACATTAGAGAAATGGGAGTAGTGAAATCCACCCATAGTTGCTTAAGGGGAGAGTGAAAGCTAATACTTTAGGCCAGACGTAAGATAACCAAGTGGACGTGATTAACCGTGGTAGGCACTTTGTCCAGCTGGCAGGGAGCGGGGAGGCCCAGAGGTGCGGGGCTGCGTTCCCTGGTAGGGCATCGCTTTCCGGAGATGAACCTCTTTCCCTGGGGAACTTGGGTCTTTGAGGGATTGAGACTGGCCTGGGGCCCTTTGTGGGGAGGCGACTACTGTGCCCTTGGTGGTCAGCCCTTTGGAGGCGTCCAGGGAAAGAGGCCACTGCTTTGAATGGTGGAACTCACGGAGGGGAGCGGTGGGCCCCCTGTCCGCCACTATCAACTGTGTCAACGCGCCAAGACTTGCACTGTGTGTGTTTCACAGCGTGTGTGCCTTTCGGACCTGGCGAGGGAGACAGAAGGCCATGCCCAGTGGCAGCGCGAGGCAGGTGGCGTGGAGAAATGAGCTGTCAGGTTGCACGCAGGGTGTGGGGTGTGATGCCAGCTCTGGCACTGGGCTGGAATGAGCCGGTGTGGCAGAGACAGGTGGAGTGCGGGCGTCTTCCTTCCTCCCTTTCTAGGGCGTGTGCACACTTCTTACTTTTTTTTTTTTCCTTTTTGTGAATTGGAAAGACTCATCTTGATTAAAGATTACAAAGACTCATCTTGATTAAAGATTATATTTGCTTGTCCCCCCGCTCCAGCAAATATCCTTTGAACTAGAACTCTTCTTGAAGTCCTCAACTTCCACAGTGATGCTTTTGGGGTTCCTTAAATAGTTCACCGAAATGATTATTTAAAACACCTTTAGATGGTAATACAGTCATAAGAATGTTTTCCACTCATTTTTCAGTTCTTACTGTTGTCTTCTTAGATTCCAACATAGTAACTCGTTAACTATTAACTTGCTAACTTGTTAGCAGTTGGCCCAAGTTAAAGTGTCTCCCTCCCTCCCTCTCGGATTGTCTGAAGAGGATTCCCAGGTTGCTGCGCCAGCTGCTTAAAATGATTCCCACACCCACAGCAACTTATCTGTGGGTGGCAAGATCTTTTTCATGCTCTGCAGCGGAAACTGGGGATGGAGGTAACCTGAATATGGAACTGTCACCCACAGTGCCCGTCTTCGGTGTTTAGGCATCAAAAGAGCCTCATCAGTCACGCTGACTGAATTTGGGGTGGTGCTGACAGCTACTGGGGCCTATAGTGTAGATTTACACGTAACATTGTGTTTCTTCTTATTACATTCTACACCGGAGTTTCATAAAAGATTTTTGTCTGGAGGACGGTGAACATACAATGAACTCTAATGAAACTTTCAGAACCACTTGAGACGGTGCAGCCCAGTGGTTCTTAGCTTTGATAAGACAGAAGTCTGAGCTTGAGACCCCTGCTCATGTGGTGCCCGTATGTGGCACCGTGGTCAGGAAGATGAGACCAAGGTGTTTGCTTGGACTGTTGGCCACTGGAAGCTTCAGGCGTTCCCCGGACGTCTAGGGTGGGCCCGAGGAGGGACCAGGTGTCCTGCGGTCACCTGCCAGAACCTGTGGGCTCAGAGGCCCCCTCTGCCTGCCTGACCAGCTACCATTCGTAGCTCAGTATTCTTCAGGCTGGAGGGTTTTTGCATCCTGTCTCTAAGACTTGTGGCATATTCTGCACTCTACCTGCTACTTTTAAGAAATAATTTCATAGGTTTGCCGGGGCGTAACTCGGCTGTCATGAAATCCACCCGTTGTGGGTACATTAGGGATCTTCAGAAAATTTGCATTTGTGCAGCCACTGTCACAAGCCAGTTTCAGAACTGCATCCCCCCAAAAGTCCTCCCTGCCGTTTGCTGAGAGTGCTCCCCAGCACTACCAGGCTGCGGCAGTCACTGCCCTGCTCTGAGTCTGTGGATTTCCTCTCCTGGTCATTTCAAATCAATGGGATTCTGCACTGTAGAGTCTGTGTGCTAAGATCTTTCACTTAGGTCATGTTTCTGAGATTTATCTGCGACGTAGTGTGTAGGACGTTCCTTTTTATTGCTAATGAAATACTGCATGGACAACCACGCTTTGTTTATTCATTTGCCAGATAGATTTTAAACATTAAAAGTCACCCCTGGACCACCTAGCATCGTCGCACGTGCCATGCGTGGTCCGCAAAAGCAGCTTTGGCAACGCTAACCCAGCCCAGAGCTTCCGGCCTGCTCACCGCTTCTCTGGCTGCCCCTCGGCCTGTCGCTCTTCACCACGTGGGAAGTGTGGGCACTGAAACCGTAGAGAGGACGAGGTTGTCAAGCGTTGATTTGGAAACCAAAACAAACATTTCGCCCTGTCACCACCCAGTGCCACCAAAATATCCTGTTCTGAGTCTGCAGACTGGGTGCTTTCCCTGGGAGGTTCCTGCTGAGTCTGTGTGAACTTTAAACAGGTGGAAAGTTCTTTGAGTTGGCGTGCAGGAGACCCGGACTCCTGCCACTGTGTGCTGTGTGGCCTCCGGCCAACTGCTAGCCTTCTCTGAGCCTCAAGGCCTCCGGCTTCAAAGGCTAGGGCTGCTTTGGGTGATCCTTTCGGGTTGCCGTATACTTCATGTTTGTGAGGAAGTGGTCTTGGTCATGGCTGGTCTTTGCCCCGCCTGGTTGTTTGCTGTGGCCTCTGTTCTGGGACTCCCTGTCAGTACTGCACAGCCCACTGCCAGGCTGAGCTGTTTGGATAATTCCCTTTCTTAGGAGGGGGTCACAAAAAGTCCCTAGCCTGGTGGTGAGGAAACTGCCCGGGGAGGGTAGTGCTGGCATAGCTCCCTCTGGCCAGGGCGACTTATGGGGGACCTGGTGCCCCTGGTCCAAAGCCCGCTCGACCCACCTGGAGCTCCAGGCCCAGTGTGCTTGCAGCTGGCTGGCCTCGCTTCCTCCCTTGCCGATGGCTGGACTTGTTTCTGTTGGCGCCTGGGGTGACCGCGGGGTGGTCTGAGGTGCAGAGGGGTGTGGGGACTTTTAGATCGGCCCCGGGCCGGAGTGGGACGGGAAAGGCTGAGTCTGGGTCTCACTTGTCAGCTCTGCAGCTGCTTCTCATGGACCCTTCGGGCTGGCCCGAGGAAGTTTCTATTTGGAAACAGTGGATTCAGCTGTGGCCTTTTATTTTCCAGCTGGGAAAACTGAGGCCCAGAGAGCACTGACCCACCCAGCCCACATCACTGCCTGCAGACGGGCTCAACAGAGCTCTCCCCACTTTGCTGTGTGTCTGTTTTAAGCATTTCTTTAAAAGCCTGTTTCTGGGATGGGAGGGGCTTTTGTCACAGCTATTTCTGCCCGTGAGCCGGAAAGGGCTGGGCTGGCAGCCAGGATGGAGGTCTCCAAAAACGGATGGTGAGTGGGTCAGCTGGAGTGGCCCCCTGCCTTTCCCGACACACCCCCGGGAGGCCCTGGAGCAGGTGGGTGCTGGCCCTGGACGCCCCCCAAGGTCTCGGAGGGCTTTGCTCCCTGCCCTTTCTATCCGCTCTTTCACTGATGGAAGAGGATTCGAATCCGGCTCTGCCGTTCCGTTTCTGTGTGGCTCTGGGCAGGTTGCTTGGCCTCTCTGAGCTTCCTAAGCCACGTGGCCCTTACCCCCTGGGGCTGGGAAGGGATAAATGCGCTTGGTGTTAAAGTCGCGGGGGCTTAGTAAGCTCCTGGGCCGCCCTCCCCTGCTGCCCACCCCTCTTCCCCTGGCAATGTCGGTTTTCTTAATTTGAGGGTTTCTGGGCACAGCCCCGGACTGCCCAACAAATCCATTTCAGGACACACCGCGGCTCTCTGTGGGCCGTGGAAGGCGCCAGAGATGGTGCTGGGGGCGGAGGAAAGTGGGGCGGCCTCTTTGTCTCACACCTCGGAAAGGCGTTGGGCCCATCATAGCAGTTGATTTGTGCTTCCGGAGTCTCCCGCCTCCCCCCAGCCTTTTCTCCTAACTTCCTTTAAAAGAAAAAAAAAAGAAAAAGAAACACACAAAGCCCCTCCGTCTAGGTCCTCGGTTCACGGAGAGCCGAATCGGTGCCTCCCGCCTGGGCTGGCGTCTTCCCAGGACGGATCTGGGGAGGATCCTCAGGCCCTCGACGCGAGCGAGCGAGGGAGGGATCGCGGTCCCAGAGAAGCCAGGGAAGCGGCGGCAGCTGCTGCCGGAGACTCCTCCGTAGAGGAATGCCGCGGGGCGGGGCTTGGGGCTGGCGGCCGCACCCCCACGCCTCCGGGCTCCCCTCAGGAGGCCCGAACCCACACACACGTGTCGTGTCTCAGTATCTGAAGGACGCAGAAAGGTGGAGCAGAATGTGGACGCACCCTCTGCCGCAGCCAGTTGCGCTGACTTCCAGGAGAATCGATTAAAATCCTGCCGAGTCTTAGTGACTCGGGCTGGGACTTTGCTATCTGCAGCCCTAGCTTTGATGGTACCGGGAGAGGAAGCCGGCTGGCCTTGTGTTTGTTTTCTGTGTCACAGATGGCGGAGAGGGCGGGGGCGGGGGCGGGGGCGGGCAAGGGCACGGCCCTCTTGTCCCTGCGGAATGTGTGTCTTCCCTGACTCCTGCGGGGGGGGGGCCCTGCGCTCCCACGTCCTCTCTTGGTGCTGTCCCCCACTCCCTGCCTGGATGTGTCTGCTCCACCACCATCTCTGCTCTGCCGTGGCCGGCTCCTGTTTCTATCTGCTGCCACCGTGCAGCTGGCCAGGGCCGGCTAGAGTCCACGCCGCCCAGCAAGTACATGCGGCAGGCGAGGACCCCGTGCGCCCTGCCCAGCCATTGGCCACTAGAAGGCCCAGAGGGGAGGGGGCGTAGGACAGAGGGCAGAGCCTCTGGGGACAGATCCGGCCTCTGGGGACCCCACCGCACGTGGAGGACAGGGTCTGGACCTGGGGTCCGAAGCCCCAGGATTCAGCGTCCATACTCGGGTGCCGCGTGCTCCGTGAACACCCAGCACCTGGCGCCGGACGCTTGGGCCCAGTGCAGGAGGGAAAAGCCGAACACTGCGACTTGGCTCTTTGCTGCTGGACCGTCAGCTTCTCCGCCTGTAAAGTGGGGACGCTGAGCTCAGTGTCCTGAGGACGTAGGTTCACACAGTTCCGGCATGTTGTATGTACATGATGAGCTTTCAAAACAGTGCTACATGGCAAGTGTTCACAGGGCAGAGGGAAACTGTGCCAACTCAGTGCGGGGGCACGGGTCACCGCCTTGTCCCCACCTGTGCTGGCTTGTGCTGCCTTCTGGGCATTGCCAGCCTGTGACGTGCGTGAGAGTTCTGGCTTGGTGGGAGGCTGGTGATTTGTGACCCTCTGCCTACATGGGCGGGGTGCCCTCCTGCCCACGCTGGGCACTAGGTACTTGTCTTTCTAGGCAGAATGTAGCTTGTTATTCTAGTCCCCGGTACAAGAGAAAGCAGCTGTCACCAGCACTAAACCAGGCAAGCGCCTGGCCATGTCCCCTGGGTAATGGTGCGGGCCTTGGGGTCCTGTGCAGCCCAGAACGTTGCCTGGACTTGGCTGGACTGCACAGTAAGACTGTTTGAAAAACAATTGAAATAATGGGATTGGAAAACATTGCAGAGCGGAGTTTAAACAAACCAGTCTGACTTAACAGCTGCTGTTGATTGAGCACTTGCTCTGTGCTAGGCTCTGGGATGGTGTCTTTACGCCATAATCACTGGAGCTACCTCAGCAGGAAGTGATCATGCCCAGTGTAGAGAGGTGAGGAACTCCGCCCCCACCTCTCACGGAGTCCCCTTTCGGTGTCCAGAGCCCCAGCCAGGGCTCCCCTCGGCCTTGTTCCTGGCCCATGCGCTGACGCCGGGAGGAGGCTTGCAGGAGGCGCACCTGGCCAGGGTCTCCCCGCACCTGTCACCGTGTGGGGGCCGCGGGCGGCAGGGTCGAGGCAGCTGCTGCCCGGGAGACTTCCTGCTGTCACTTTACGGTAATTATTTCTCCAGCGTCGGGCGGATGAGGTTGCTAAGGCCCGCAGCAGACGCCTGGTGGACCCTGTGAGGGGAGGAGCCCTGGGTGAGGGGCTCCTTAGCCACAGAGGGGCCACGCTGGGCAGGCAGGGAGGGCAGGAGGAGGGGAGCCCATCCGCCCGTGGCCCTCAAGCCAGCGCAGCGTAGAAACCATGCCCGGAGAGAAACCCCGCCCACGGCAAGGCTCGGGCTGGCTGTGCCTCTGGGCTCTACACCCAACGCTCCTCCCACCTGCTGCCAGGGGCCCAGGGCCTGGCGCAGCTTCTTGTCATCTGATAAGCAGAGCCCGGGCCATTCTGGGGCAGAGGGAAGCTGGGCCGGGGACTCCCTAACTTTTGCTTAGCTGGGGCCCAGGGAGCTCATTCTTGTCACTTCCTGCCTCTCGTGGGGGTGGGGTGAGGGTGAGGCAGCTGGGAGCTCTGTGCCCCCACCGCGCGCCAGGCCCCAGGCTGGGCACCAGGGGAAGCGGGCACCTCTGCCTCCTGGAGCTCAGTCTGGGGACCCAGCTAGCGTGTCCTGCCTTGTGGCCATGTTGTGCGATGATGCCGCCTGAGGAGTGTGGTCTCGAACAGGGCCGGTGCATACCAGGAGCCAATGAACATTTATTAATTTATTGAACAAATACAGCACTTACTCTGCTGGGCTCCATCAAAGCTGTTGACACAACACGGACTCATGGAGCCGCGGCCTGACCCTGCCAGTTGGGCACCATCAGTGGCCCATTTCAGGGATGCTGATACTGAGCGACAGAGACGTTGAAGGAACAGGGCCAGGACACAGCCGGGAGGTGGCAAAACGGGAGGTGGGGGGGCAGAGCCAGCGTTTATACCAGCCTTTGTACCTAGGGAGGGGCTGCCCTTTGAAGGCCCCTTTCCTGCCCTGAGCCTCAGTTTGCACTTCCGTGAAATGGGGTCAGGTAGCCCACCTTGGGGAGGCCGTGGAATGTCGGTGATGAGTGGGGTGAGGGTGGAGTGGGGGTTCTCGGACGGCCTGGCCCGCCCACGCTGCCGTGTCCTCCCAGCTCCCACGCCACCCGCTCCCCTCTGTCGCCGTGCCGTGCCTCCCTTGCATCCTGTGGCCAGCTGCGTCTGGCTCTGGGGCAGAGGTTGTAGATTGAGACAGCTCAGGGCAGAGCCCGTGGGGGCACCCTGAACAGGGCGGAGGACGCCGCAGGGTGTCTCCACTGCTCCCGGTCTGTAGACCTTGGGAGAGTCGCTGTGCTCCCTGAGCCTCAGTTTCCTCGTCCGGAAGTGGGGCCTCAGCAGGCCGAGGGAGAAGGCTCTCAGCCGGCAGCTGCTCCGCCAGTGGGCGTGGCCGGGGCGAGTGGGCGTGGCCGGGGCGGGCGGCAGTGGCCGGCCAGAGCGTCCCGGGCCGGGCAGGGTCTGGTCGGCAGGTGCGGCGCCGCGCTCCAGGCCGGTGGCGCGCCGGAGGGGAGCAGGCTCGCGCGGCCCCTGCCTCAGCTCTCCTCGGAGAAGCTTCCACGTAGGAGCCTCTCCTTCCGCCCTCTTAATGGCCCGTTTTTATTACTCGGGTTATTTAAGACAGTCCTTGGCTCGCTGCCTTCGGCTGGCTGGCGGGGGAGGGGACGAGCTGCCGGTCTCGTGACCTTTCCGGGCAGAGGGGTGGTCTCTGGGCAGGGTCACCCCACCTGCCCCAGCTGTGCTCTGGCCAAGGGCCAAAGCCGTTCTTGGGAGGTAGAGGAAGCCCCGGGGAGCGCTTGTTGAAGTCAGGACCAGAGCTAGAGCTCTGGGCGAGCCCTGGGGTGGCCCGAACCCTGAGACGCCAGAAGCCCTGAGCCCGACCCAGAAGGCTCCTTGGAGGCGACGTTGCTGGGGTTCAGTTTGGAAGTCCAGTCAGGAGGAAGGCGGGAGGACAGCTGTTCAGCCGCGGGGCGCCTGGTGTTGGAGGACCCCGCTGGCTCCCGCCTGGGCTGCCCTCCCCTCCCCTCTCCTACCCTCCTGACTCCTCTCGGCCTTTTCTGCCCTCAGTTTCTGCTCTGTTTTCTCATCTTCTCTCCTGGCCCTGAGGCCTTTTTTGCTCTGATCGTTCCTTTCTGGTGGGTCTTGGCCTGTCCCGGGCAGAGGCCCCCACCCCTCCGCCACATGCCTGGCCCTGGTGGTGGCTCTTGTAGCTACTGGCTCTTTGTGCTCGTGTGTGTGTGTGTGTGAATACATGCATGTGCCTGTGTGTGTGTGTGTGTGTACACAGCCATGAACATATGACCGACCTTCTGTCTGTTCCCTGATGATTCAGAGCTCTCCAGGTCAGGACCTTGCGTCTGGTCCCCCAGAACCCTGGGTGCTGGTGCGGAGTGTGGGGGCGGGAGGCTGCCTAAGAGAGGGGGGGAGGCAGTGCCGGGGGCACACGCAGGTGGGAAGTGGGGTCGGGGGCCTCTCCTGCCTGCTGCCTAAACCCTCAGCCCATGACTCTTCTCTCCACAGGCCCAGAGGGCACGGGTGCTCCCCAGGCGTGGAGTGCCCCCCTCCCTGCTTCCTGCAGAACCACTCCCCTGCCCCCCCAGTGGGCAGATGGGCTTTGTGTCTCTGGAGAGACTCGAGAGTCTGTTCTTCAGTTTTGTCTCCGTCCCACTCACCTTTCTGCGACCAGTGACAGATAGCAAGAGGGTCCTGGCCTTGGAAGGGTTAGAACTCGACCCGCGAAGCCCCCAGTCCCTTTAGATCCCGAGTGTCCAGAGCCCCTGCCTGGGGATGTGACCAGACAAGCGGTATTTGTGCATTTCTACACGTCTTTGAATTATTTGACGATTGGGTTTAAAGAAAACTCACCCTGAAGACTCCATGACTTCCCTGGCTGGGGCAGTAGACGGCTCCATCGCCACAGACGCCTGCGTGGGGCGCTCTGGCTTGTAGGCTGTTTCTTACTTGGGGCTAAAGGCATGATTACAGTGTGAGGAATTAGAAAGAAATCATCCTGCTTCTTCTGCCTGGGTGTGCGATGGAGGCCTGTGGGCTGGGCCTTCCTCGGGTGGGAGCTGCAGCCCGGGGCTCAGAACGCCTGGGTTCACGTGGCTGCTGAGCCTCAGTTGTGCCACCTGTGAAGTGGGGCGAGGACCTTCGCACAGAGCTGGCCCCAAGGGTCCAGTGAGGGAGTGTGTGTTGGGTGCTTTGCTGTACCTCCTCCGTCTCCCTGGCCTGGCCCGGCCCGGGCCTGCCCTCCCCAGTCTGCAGGCCCTGACCCTGTGAGAGCTGCCTGCTTCCTTCTTCTTCCGGCTTCAGACTGGCCTTTTGTGTTCTGGGCATTTCTGCTCCCCAGTCGGGCTGCCTGGGCGGCCAGCAAGAAGGTCGTGTCCCCTCTCCTCCCTGTGGACTGCTAGTGCGGGTGACCAGGAGTCAGGACCTAGCGTTCAAGGCAGTGTCCAGTGCAGAGTGTCACCGGAGTCTTCCAGAGGATCATGGAATGTCCCGGGCTCTTCCCACAGTGCCGGTCTCAGGTCTCACTGTGTAGCTGGGCCGGCTGGGGTTCAGGCCCGCATGTGGGAGCCCGTTCACAAGGCACTGGGGCCCAGGCTGAGAACTGCGGCCAGGATGGGGAGTTGGAAGGCAAGCGTTCAGGGCAGCCAGGCCACTGCCTTCCTGAGGGGACAGGCACGTGCACACGGCTCCCTCCCTCCCGAGAGCTCACCCACAGCCTTTGCCATCTGCGGTGAAGCTCTGCCTCCCAGACCTTGGCTCAGGGTGACATTGAATGCTGGCTGGCGTTGTTTTTCTGGGGTTGACGTCAGGGCCACGGTTTAGGGTTTCTTCTGGGAGACAAAGGCTACTTTGTAGTTTCTGTTAGGTTTAAGCACGGGCACATCACCCCCAGTGATGGGAGCAGGTGGGGGCAGGGGAGCCCTAGGAGATGGGGTGCCCTGGGCCCTCAGCCCTCCAGGGGCGACAGGATCCAGTGGCATCTGGTATACCCAAGCGCTCCTACCTGGCACAGCTGGGCTGTGTGGACTCCCTGGACCTCACCACGCTCCAGAAGGCGTAGCCGTTGATGCCTGTCACGGAGGTGAGGAAGCCGAGTCCTGGGACCCGGTGCTTGTCGTGGCTGGAGCGCCAGGGCTGGTGTGTGTGTCTGGGTCTCCACGGAGCCTGGTCTCACACGACGCCGGGCCTGCGCTTTCATCTCTGTCCTTGGCATTCAGAGCTGAGGCGCTGCTTGGAGCACGTCTGTGCGCCGGTCAGAGGCGGCACCCTGGAAGTGACTCCAGGAAAGCTCGCGGGCGGGTGGAGGGCGTCGTCCCTGGGGGAGCACAGGGCCTTCTGCCGATCATTCCTCCATTTTCTAGTCCCTCTGCTCAGGCCTGTGCCTGGGCTTTGGGCTTGGCGTGAGCTGCATGAATGAGGAACCTGCCCAAAGGGCGAGGGAGCTTTCCAGATGACTGGCACATCTGGGCTGGAAAAGCCCTCAAATCATTTAGTTCCTCTCCCTATTTACCACAGAGGGGCAGGGACTTGCCCGAGGCGGCACAGTGGGTCAGTAGCAGGGCTGGCGCTCATTCGGATCCATCTGGATCCCAGTCCCTGTTCTTGTCTCGCTGCCATCCTGACGAGCAGCTGTGAGCCCTGGCTGGGAGCCTGGCCACCCAGCCCTTCCCCCTCCACTGTTTGGATGTGTTTTGGGGCTTCTCTGGGATCCTCCAGAGCCTGTCCTAAGGGCCTCGGAGGGCCCACTGCGGAGTGTACGGGCCCGGGCACGAGCTGTGCTCTGCCTGAGATGCCACTGGCCCCTCTGAAGCATCAGTTGCCAAACCTTGAGCGATGACTCTTCCTGCTGGACCCTGTCGGCAGGGTCATGTGACCATCTTTCACGTCCAGGGACCGCCGCAGACCCTCCTTGAAGTCTCACCGGTAAGGAGAGCATTGCAGAACCTTCCCTGCCTCTGGCTTCCGGGACCCGGTGCCGGCCTAGCCCACTGGGAAGTCTTCTGTCTCTGACCATAGTCCTGAGTGCTGCAGAGCAGGAACATCTGCCTGGTAGTACCTTGGGGCAGCACCGTGTCCTGTCTGGCTCTGCAAGTGCCCGCTGCGCCTGTCTTCACCCTCCCGAGAGCCCTGGGTCTTGACTCAGACACGAGCTGGGACCTGCTCCGCGCGGGAAGTGTCTGGCTGGTCCCGTTAGGGTCCCCCGGGCTCCTGGCCGCGAGGCACATGCCTTCTCCTGGCGTCATGGAGTCCTCAGAGCCAGAAGTGGCCCCGGAGCCCAGAGATGGCCCAGACCTTGCTTAGGGAGCCTGAGGACCGCTCAGCTAGCATGCAGGGCTGGGTGTCCTCCCCTGGGGCCGGTGCTCCTTCCACGTCTGGTCGTCTCCTTTTTGAAAGTTAGCTGAGGACGGGCCAGAGGGTTAGCTCAGTGGTTCCGGCGCCTGCCTCGAAAGCACAAGGTCCTGAGTTCAATCCCCAGTAATCACATGCAGTGCTGGGTGTGGAGACTCATGCCCACCAGCAATCAATACCACATACCACAGTGCCGGGCGTGGTGGCTCACGCCTGTAATCCCAGCACTCGGGAGGCAGAGACAGGAGGATTGCTGAGTTCCAGGCTTGCCTGGGCTACACAGTGAGCTCAGGGCCAGCCTGGACTACAAAGCGAGATGCTGTCTCAAAAAGGAAAAAAAAAAAGAAAGTTAGCTGAGGATCCTGCCCAGATGGGGTCCTGGGAGCAAAGGCACTGGGCTGGGCTGGGCTGGTCTGCTCAGCAGACTCCTGGTGCCCCGGGGCTGCCCGGGAGCCAGCACATCGCCTTCCGTGCCCGAGTCCCTCTCGCCCCCAGTTGCCCAGCCGCTTTTTGGCCCCAGAGAGGTGCTTACCTTCCAGGGTAGAGGCCTCAAGGGCAGCACAGCCGAAACAAGTTACTGAGGGGTCCGCAGCTCCTGGGCCCGGGGCGGTAAGGAGTTAAGCTCTGCCAGCGAGCCAGACCCCAGCTGGTGTCCTGGTCTCTCGGGCTGTCCCGGCCATCTGGCCTGACAGACGCTAGTCTGTGTCACATCTGTCCCGAGGCAAAGTACCAGGAGGAGGTCCGCCTGTTGCCTTTGTGGGCCTGCGAGGTGGGTGTGGACCTGCTGTCTGTCTGTCCCTGTGAGCTCAGGCCATCTGGGAAAGAGCCCTCTGTAGCCAGCTCTGCTGTGCCCGGGAGCCTGGGCTTCCGGAGAGGCTCAGGGACTGGCCCTGGATCACACAGCCGTCAGTGCGGGCGGGGCGGACATGAACCCCAGGTGTCTGAGGCCCCTCAACCCGAGATGCCCCAATCTTCAGAATCCAGGCCAGGCCCTGAGGTCACAGGGTCATGCCCCAAGAGAAGGGGGTCCCCTGCTGGGCTCAGGGCAAAAGGACCTGTTTTGTGCCAGCCCCTTGGCAGAGCAGAATTGGCGGCCCTGTCCCTTGCCGGGGGTGGACTCTGGGCAGTACCTGCTATTCCCTGGGGACTCTCCCCTGCAGACCCAGAGCTCTACCCTCCAGGGCAGCTGGCCCTGGCTGGTGCAGCCACACACGCCATACGGGCAGGGTCCTGCCATGCCTAGCCAGTTGCCTGCTGGGAGTTTTGGGGCGATGCAACTTGTGGTCCTTTCTGACCCCTGGGAGGCCGAGACACAGTCCTGCCCGGTGTGAGGCCACCTGTCTCAGAACCGAGTCAGGCCCTAACCCAGGTTGTAAGCCAGCCCCTGCCCTGCGTGGTTCTGTGCTCAGGCTTAGAGCCAGGCTGGAGTCAGGTCCTGACTCAGCCACTTCTGAGCTCTGTGGCCTGGGTAAGTGGCTTCACTTCCCCGGCCTCAGTTTCCTTATCTCCAAAGTGGACATGGGAACAATGTTAGCGTGGGTGCCTACCTCTCTACCTCCCATGCTAACACTTCCCAATGTTAGTTGTTATAATTCTGGGGCCCTGGAGGAGTCATTACCCCTCTGTGAGCCTCAGTCTCCAAATCAGCAGAATGGAGTCAAGGAAGCAAGCGGCTTCACGGACAGGAGCAGCTGCCAGGGACTGTCTTGTCCCGAGGCCTCCCCTGTCTTTGCCCCACTCCGTCCCCTCCTGTCTGGTGGGGAGGGATCTTCTGTCCCCTGGGAGAAGACCCCGTCATGTGGCCAGGCGGGGGGACCTGGCTTGCCTGGCACCAGGGCTTCGCATCATTTCCTGCTGGGCGCCAGCCGCCGTGACAGCAGGCGTAGGCACTGAGCAGTGGGTCTGCCTGGGTTGTGCTCAGTCACTCTTCCCTGTGCCGCGGTGCTGCGACCCGGGGCTGCGCCCGAGCCGGCCCTTCCTGCCAGGGCGAGCACTGATGCCAACCTGTCTGCCCTTGCACAAGCTCGCGTCGCCGGCAGGACCTTGTCTCTCCTGCCTTCCTCCTGCACCCTGCTCAGGAGCCTGCCTTCCCTTGCCAGTGCCACACGGGTGCTAGAGGTGCACCGACTGCCCCAGCTGGCTTGGCTGTGTGGTCTCGGGCACATCCTGTCACCTCCCTGGGCTTCCGACTGTGTGAGCCACCAGGACTGCTGAGAGCCCCCTCTGATGTCCTGGGGTTCTGGATTTTGTGCTTCTTTTTCACCTCCTGTGGACCCAGCTTGTCCTGGGGTTTAGTTGTCCCCATTATACAGATAGGGAGACTGAGTCCTGGGGGGTGACTCAGCTCAGGGCTTCAGAGCCAAGTGTCATAAGCACAGGATGAGGCCCCAGCGCTTGCCTGGCAGGCTGTGCTTGGCTGTCTCGGCGGTGGGTGTGACAGGGGACAAGGAATCCCAGGTGGCTGTGCCGGGAGTGGGGCGCCTCTGAGGGGAGGCTGCGGAGGCCTGCGGAGCTCTGGGTTCACCTGCTTCTCTCTTGGGATAAACAGCGGAGACTGAAAGTGCACATTAGGTCTCCAAAATAGACTCAGGAGTTACTGTTTTTCTCAAAGCTGTAAACAAAGCCCTGGGTGGGGCCCCACACCCTCCTGGGGACAGACCCGGACCTTCTGCTAAGTCTTGGCCTGGTGTCCAGAGACTGGTGCCCAGACCTCCCGCAGCTTCTGGACCTGGGCAAGTGTCAGGCTGGGTGGTGCTGGGAGCCCGCGGTGGGGAGTGCGGCTCCAGGTGGCGCAGGGCCTGCGGCCGCAAAGCCTTCCCGGGGGTCCCCTGGCCGGATAGGCCGTGTGAGCGCCCTGCAGTGCTTCCGCCTGTCGTTCACATGGTTAGGACTGGGCCACTGCCGTGGGGCCCACTGAACCCGGGCACCCCACCCATCCGCTGTGGAAGGAGCACGCGTGGGAGCAGGAGCGCTGGGAATACGTTTCCACTTCTGAACATTCCAAGCAAAAAGGAGCTCATAAGAAAAAGGAAGGACGTGGTGCCCGTGTCAGTGGTCACTGGGTGGGGAGAGCTAGGCAGGGTTTGAAACTTGCTTGGCTTACGTGTGTGTGTGTGTGTGTGTTTTTCTCCTGTCATCATTATAAAACCCTCCTGCAATTTAGAACAAGGGGAAAATGAGCAGGTATATTTGTCTTAAAATTTGAGTGATTTTGAGTTTTTGACTAATACACACAGCATCATTCAAAATTAATCACGGGACAGAAGAGAATGTACTAGTCTGTTTCTGTTGCCAAAATAAAATACATGAGGCTGGATAAGGTACATAAATGAGATTCAGGGCTGGGGATGTAGCTCTGCGGCATCACACCTGCCCGGCAAGCGCAAGGTCCCAAGTTTGATTCCCAGTACCAGGAAAAAAAAAAAAAAGATGCAGCCCCAGTTTTAGAGACTGGCAAGTCCTCACAGCATGGTACAGGCCCTGGCGAAGGCCTGGCTGGCTGTGTCACATCCTGGGGGACATCGAGAGGAGAGGGGTAGATTACAGGGGGAGACGGAAGCCAGCGAATGGGAGGGAGGAGCCAGGCTCCTGCCAGGAGAAGCCCCTTCCAAGGGCCCCTGCTTCCCGTCAGCCCATGAACTCTCTTTTTTTGAGACAGGGTCTCGCTTTGTAGTTCGGGCTGGCTCTGAGCTCACTATGTAGCCCAGACAAGCCTCGAACTCAGCAATCCTCCTGTCTCTGCCTCCCGAGTGCTGGGATGACAGGCGTGAGCCACCACGCCAGGCAGCCCATGAACTCTTGAGGACTCAAATCACGGGGGGTGGGGCAGCACGGCCTGGAGTCTAGCTCCTCAGGAGGCTGAGCTGAAGGATTTTGAGTTCAAAGTCAGCCTGGGAAACATTGTGAGACTCTGTGCCAACAAACAGAACAATAAAAACCTACTGGAGGAGAGAGGCCGTTTGCTGTGGTGCAGATGAGCGGGGAGGACTTTATACTGGTGAGGTAGCCAGTCACCGACGGACGGAGGTGGGGTATGACTCCGTGCCCGGAGGGGCTGCGGGCTGGGCCAACCCTGAAGTCAGACAGTGGAGAGGTGGTGCCCGTGCCCTGGGGCACGAGCCCGTGCTGTGAGTGTGTCGCGGGCGCGGAGTTTGGAAGGTGAAAACATTTCTGGAGACGGGTGGCGGTGACAGTGGACGGAACCGTGCCCGTGGAAGTGGTTACAGCGGTGGAGTTCGTGTTGTGTGCACTTTACCACAGTTGAGAAAAAGGGCACAGAAGGAGGAGAGGACAAGCCAGCCCAGCCCCTCGCCACCCGATCCGCTCTCCAGAGGGAACAGGTGTTTTTGTCCAATGGCAGCTCCTTCGTCTCTCCCTTAGGCCCCTGGTGCCAGTGGGCCCTCAGATGGCTCTTTCACCCATGGGCGGAACCCGCCCCTTCAGGAGCAGGGCCTGAGCTGCCCGCCATGTTGGTTCCCACCCAGGCCCTACTGTGATGGCCCCGGTGCAGCAGAACCGGGAGCAAACAGACCGTTTTGCAGACGAGGAGACTGAGACCGGGACGGGGGGCACTCAGTGACTGCGATGGGAGCGACAGGAGCTCCGTTTGCCCAGCGCCTGTGCCCAGCATCTCCTTCATCACTTAGCAGCCATCGATCGGGGCTGTGACGGATCCCGTTCCTCCAGTGTCCCAGAAGTCACGGGGCGGCCCAGGGCACTGGAGGCCATTTCCCAGGAGCAGGTGCCTAGAATGTCAGGATTTGAACTCGGCTCTCTTCGCTCCAGGGCTAGCGCTTTTTGGCACCATGCGCCAGACCCACGGATGGCCTCAGCGGGAGGAGGTGGTGGTCGGCCAAGGCTGTTCTCTGCTGGGTCCTCGGGGGTGAGGAAGTGAGTTTGCAGGCGGAGTTCCCCTGGCTAAGTGGCTGTTTTCCAAATCAGTGACTACGGCTGCACACATCTGTGCCTTGTCCCTGAGATCACAGTCGGGAGCATTTTCTGAGTGGTGAATTGAGCGTCATGGTAGAGGATGGACTCCACGGAGGTGAGAGAGTGCTGTCTTAGCAGTGAGCTGAGGGAGTCAGCCAGACTTGGATCCGACGTTCGCCCCAGCCTCAGTGTTCTTGTCTGTAAAATGGGAATGCTAAGGTCCAGCTCACAGACTTGTGGTAGGGACTCGTGACAGGAGTAAAATATTGGTACATAATTAGTATTTTCCGGTGAACGCAGCCCTTCCCTTCCAGGAGGGCAGTGTGAGGAGAGAAACGGGGAAGTGGAGATTTATAGCACCCTGGATGTCACGGTGAAAGCAGGTCCCAGGACTGGAAACCAGATGGGCGTGATGGTGCATCCTGGGGAAGTCATGGGAGCCCCCGAGCAGGCGAGGAGAGGCCGGAAACGGTGCCGGAACCCACAGCAGCCTGCAGCTTGGGGTGCTGACTCTCCCCTGCATGGAGTCCCCCCGAGTAACTGTCTGGGTGCAGCTGTGCTGGGGGGGACGGGGTGTCCACTGCCCTGCCTGCTGCTCTGGGTTAGCGGCGTCCACCGACCGCCATCTCTCCAGAGGTGTTTTCCTGTCTGATGCGGGTATTCTGAGCCTGTGAGGGCAGGAAAGTGGCTCATAAAAGGACTGAAGCCTCGGCTGGCATGGGGGCCACTGATCAGCGGGCCCAGGAGAATGCCCGAACACCTTGTGCCTGTCTAGTGGTGCATGGGACCAGCGGGCTCTCCTGCCTCAGTCTCCCTGCTGCCCTGGCGGTGCTCATGAGGACGGACGGACCTTCAGGGCTGAGCTCTGCCTGCTAATTTGTAGCGTTCGTCTGGGAATGTAGAGGGAAGAAGCCCATGTTCCCTGAGTTTCACTGGCAGGGGGAATCCGTGGCCTTGGCCTACCCCGTACCCCCAGGTGCTGTGGGCCCCCAGCACCTCAGGACTGTGAGCGTCAGGAGTGTGATCATGGCAGGGGTTCTGGGATCACTGCAAGTCTGGCCCTGTCACTCACTGGTCTGAGTGACTGTCATTGGAAGACCGAGAGGATGAGGGCACTGACTACGTGTCCCTGGTATGCCAGGCGCTGTTCTGGGCACCTTTTATTAATTATACCATGGGAGAGTTGCAAAAACAACGGGAAATGGATGGTGATTACTGAGGCCCAGAGAGAGCAGGTAACCTGCTTGATGTCACAGAGCGAGCAGCTAGAGGCGGAACCAGGCCTTGGCTCCAGGGCCGCACGCTTTGAATTCGAGCAGTGATGTCCAAGCGGCTTTTGAAACTTGGTAGTTTATGGGATGGCTTAGTGGGACCCGGGTAGCCGGCGTGGCTCGGTGGGCCGGAGACCCTGTCAGCTCGGCCTCGCTGTCTTATTAGAGGGAGAGTGATCCGGAAGAGGGAAGAGGCTTGACCAAGGCCAACGAGGGACCGTATCCTCGGCCTGCAAAGAGCACCGCCAATGTCATGTCCAGAGTGGTTCTGGAGAGCCTGCTGCAGAAGGAGATACAGAGGCCCAGGGCCCAGGAGGAACTTGCTCCCAGCCAGGGCTTGGAATGGGGTCTGCCGTCCCCACCCCTACCCTCTCCCCTGGGGCACGAGACCCCAGCCTGCTCTGAGCAGCCCTGCCCGTCCTTGCTGCTGGCACTCCAAGCTGAGGCCGCGGGTCAGGGCCGGGCAGCCCTGTGTGTCTGCAGGTGGCGGCTCCCACCCGGGTCCCGGCACCTGCTTGCAGCCTGCACTCCGGCCTGCCTGAGCCATTACTGCCCGCCAATAATGGAACCAGCTGCCCTGGTTAAGTGTGTTCGCATTAAATTAATACCTCCTCCGTGGAGACAATCAGTTGGCATTTAATTTGTTTCCTTCCGAGAGCAGCGGAGTACAGCTGGGCAGTTCAGATGGGCATGAAGGTGGGGCCTCCATTCCTGGGGGCCAGGGGCTCGTGGGGATGGGGTGAATGGGGTGGGGGGCAGGGGGCTTCCTGCTCCTCTGTAGGAAACTTGTGCTTCCTGGATGCCCTTCTTGGGGATGCGGGAAGGGTCACAGGACAGAGGAAGTTAGGAGGTGAGACCTTCCTGTGTGGGCACCTAGCAGCGAAGGGGGCACCCTGGGCTGGTGGAGGAGGGAGGGGTTTGGTCCTCCCATTCCCAGGCCAGGCCCTCCACCCCCTTTGCTTATCTGCTTTCTGCCACCAACGTGGGTGCAGGTATGAAAGGGGGTGGTATGGAGTGAGGAGGCTGATTCAGACTCCCTTGGGTTTGGGGGCACCCTGGCAGGCTCAGCAGATGCCAGCCACACCCATGGGACGGTCCCCTTCTCCAGTTCAGCTGGGCACCAGGCCAAGGCACTGCCCACCTGCGGGCAGGACAGCAGTCTCCACGCGTGGGTAGGAGCAGGGCAGAGCAGGGCAGGGCAGGGCAGAGCGGGCCGGGCACTGGGGCTGACCCACCTGCCGGAAAGGAAGCTGTTTTCTGCCCCCGGCCCTCTGCCCGTCCAGCCCATGCTTGGCCTCGACTGCAGTTTTCCACGGATGGCACCCGGCCCAGCCTCACCTGAGCTGCTTCCCATCACCTGAGTGAGCCGTCCAGGGCGAGCCCTGCTCCCGTCCCTCCCTGCCAGGCGTGAGGCTGGCTGCGCCCAGCACCTGTGTGGGAGCCCCAGGCAGAGGCCTGAGGTGCTGGTCCGTATGGCCTACTGGGCGTTTACACCCTCCTCATGGAGTCCCTGCCTCTCATAAGTGCTTCCCACCTCACTGCACTGGTGGGTAAACTGAGGCCCAGGGAGGCTAGTTGACCTGTCTGAGGTGGGGGAAGGGTCGAAGTCCAGAAAGATCAGGCCTGTGCGGACTCTCCCCCCAAGCTGGAGTCTCCTTTGACGGCACAGGAAGTGAAAACCCTCTGAGTCAGCCCCTTTGTGGGCCCAGCCCACGTTTAGGCGCCTGGACCGGCCTGAGAGCGCTCTTCCTGGGCCCGGCGGGGGAGGGGCGCGGTGCGATGGGGACCTGGGGCCGCCCCTCCCCCGCGGCCGCTGAGGCTTCCCGTCAGTCACGTGGTCCCTGCAGTGGCTCCTCAGGAATGCGGGGAGACCACATCTGGCTGGACCCGGTGCTGCCGCCTCCGTCAGGGCCACCGGCTTCCCACGTGTGCCTGATTTGTTAAGATGGAGGCTGAGGCCCCTCGTCTCAACCAAGTGTCATTCTGTGGAGTCATTTCCTCTCCCTCCGCGCACTGTCGCATTGCCGGAGAGTCTTGGGCAGGGGAGAGGGAGGGCGGCGCCTTCTCCCCGCCTGCTTCCTGCCTGGCCGTCCCCCGCAGGCTGCCGGGAGCCCCTGGCCTGGGAAGCACCACGTGTCGCTGGGCCAGGGCGGGCTCTGGGTGGGCGAAGAGGGGGTGGGGGCCCAGGCATGAGTGCTGCTGCCTTCCTTCTGTCTGTCCGTCCATCCATCCATTCTTCCAGCAAGATGCTCAGCAAATACCTCACTCTGACCAAGTGCCTGGTGGGTTTTGGGGGTGGGGATATGGCGGTGAGCGAGCAGGGAGTGGAACCAGTGGGAAGCCTGGTGGGGCCTCAGCGTGCACCCCCTTTTCCTCCCTTCCCACTCAGGCCAGGGCCCTTCCCCCTGTTTCCTCCTTGGCCCGCTCAGCGGGGTCCCTGACACCCGAGACCCCTGAGCCGTCCTGGCAGCCCCTGGTGTGGTGGCGAAGTTGGAGGTGGCCTGCTGCTGTGGGCAGGTGTCACAGGCTGGCTCCTTTGGCAAGGGCCTTGTGCCACGGGGCAGTGTGGGTCGGGGCTCCCTGGGCGGGCACCTCAAAGCCCGGAGTCCCAGGCAGGAGACCAGTGGGCCTGGAGGAGGAGCTCGGAGAGGAGGTGCCGCCTGAGAGAAGCCTGGCAGAAGGGAAGGCTTGCAGGAGGGCGGGAAAGGGGAGGGGTTACCTCACAGTGGACTCCTTTCCTCATCTGCAAAATGGAAATAATCCTTGGCAGGCAGGGCTGGGTGTAAATGGTATTTTATCTATGTGGACAGAGGCCTGACTCGTGAGCACCCCGGTGTTCCCCGCGCTCCCTCCCCTACTCCACACCTGGGAAGAAGTCGGAAGACTGAGCGGGTCAGGGAGTCTCGGCAAGACTTTCTCACGTCTCTTTAAGGCCACCCCGGCCCTTCCCCAGCTCACAGTCTGGGGATCCCCAGGGGCCCTCTTGGCTGTAGAGGGCTGAGGAGTCGGAGTCAGCCAGACCTGAGTTCGACTCCAAGCTCTACCATCTTGTAGCCCTGCTGGCTGTGGCTAAGAGCAGGAGGCTTCCGGGAGGCAGTTCCACTGACTCCATCCCCGGGCACGCGTGTCCCCTCTCAGAGGGAGGCCGGCCTTGGCTTCCTGCTTCAGAGACAGCGTTCTGTTTCCTGGGCCCTGCCACCCTGAGTGGGTGTGGGCGGGGAGGACGGTGCTGGGGAAGTGGGTGTTGAAACCCTGGAGCCAGCAACCCGGCTGAGCAGTTTTCGCTGAGGCCGGCGCTCCCGTCCTTCGAGGTGAACGGGAGTGGACGCGGGTGTCTGGGTGCCGCGAGCGCCACATCGCCCGTCTGGCCCTTCGTCCACCTCTTAGCGGTTGAAGGCCAGAGGCGCTCTGCACGCAACACTGGCACCTGCCGTGCTGGCCTTTCCTGCCATCGCTGCAGTAAGGGGCATCTTCAGGGCAGTGGAGTCCGCCTGCCCAGCCAGCTGCCTTCCACATGCGGGGCCTGCTGTCCATTCCCGGGGGCAGGTGGCCCAGCTGCCCAGCCAGCCCGCTTTGGGCATAGAGGCCCAGGAAGTCACCCACGCGATCTCGTCCGGAGCATCAGGGAGGCGCACGGGAGGGCCAAGGAGTAGGGCTGGAGGCACTAGGTGGGGTGCAGACCAGCGGTGCTGGGGGGCTGCCTGCCCCGCTCAGACCCGCTCATACACTGAGCCTCAGTCTCCCTCTGTGCGGCGAGTGAGCGCGTAGACGGCGCCCCGCCCGGCCCTTCCTCTGGCAGCACCCTCTACATCGGGCCTGCAGGGAGCAAGGTTCTGGTGCTTCCCCGCTCTCACGACGGCCGGTTCAGAGCCTGGCCAGGTGTCAGTCCCGGCTCCCCGCGCGCCTGCCGTGAGGCTTAGGCTGCCTCCCCTCTCGGTTCCAGCTTGCTTGTCTGCAGAGTGGCTTTGCAGGAGGCCGAAGAGTCCAGGCGGAAGCAGCCAGGTCTGCAGCTGCCGCACAGGACCTAGGCCTGCCCTCCGCCGCCTGGAGGTCCAGACACGTGGCTCACTTGGCCCTGTGTTGATCTGGGCAGGCGGTTTTGCTCCTCTGGGCCTCATTTTGCCCAGCTGTGCACTGGGTCTGCTGACCTCTGCCCACAGCTTGGGATTCACTCTGCCACGGTCCCAGAGCCATCCCTGACCCCTTGCCGCCCCTGGCAAAGGACACAGCAGCAAGGCTGTCCCCGGAAGCCAGGCTGCACCCTCCCTCAGAGCAGTGTAGCCAGGGGCGAGGATTCAGCTGGGGACTGCGTCCCCCCAGGAAAGCCCAGATGCTTCCGGGTGGTGCTGGGTGGGCTGAGAACAGGCCTGGGGCAGACTCTGCCTCAATCCTGACCTTGGAGGTGACCTTGGGCAAATGGCTTGTACACTCTGAGCCTCAGTTTCCCTCTGCACAAGGAGGGAGCGTTTGGAGGCGTCCCAGCCTGTGCCTCCTGAGTTAGCATCCTGTCCACCCTCCGGTGTGCCCGGGCCCAGCTCCTCTGGCCTCAGGGCCATTCTCTGGACCCCAGCGCAGGGGAGGCCAGGCAGCTCCCTGGGCTGCCGTGGGGCCGGCAAAGACTGAAGTGAGTCGGGCAGACGTGAGTCCTCCGGGAGCTGGCCGGGCCCGATTCCTGTCGGGGAGAGAAGGAATTTTCCTCTGTGTGTGCAAACAGTATCCGTTTTCTCTCGTTTGCAAAAGCTGGTGACGTAACCTGGTCTTCACCCGCCCCTCCCCTCTGGCCTATTTTTAGCCGGCCCACGGCCCAGAGCTTGCTGCAGCGCTTCCAGGCTCTGCTGGGCAGCCACACGGGGAGAGCAGCCCCGGGTGAGGAGAGACGCTAGCTGGGCTGTCTGTTCAGGACCGCGGGCGGCCGGGCAGACGCTGGCCCCAGCTCCTCCGGGGAGGGAGCGGAGGGGTGGGAAGTGGGATGTGCCTTCAGGCCCTGCGTCGCTGGTCAGGGCTCCGGGGCTCCGGGGACCAGCGTCAGTCTGGATCCCCCCGGGCTCCCTCCTGGGCCCAGCCTCACCCAGCCTCGGCACGTGACTGGACCTTGGTCTCCTCACTCTACATGGGGAGGATGACAGCACCGGGGCCCCGGGGCTGCCAGGGCAGATCAGCTTCATGTGGAAGGTGCCCCGTGCCAGAGGGGACCGGGTATGGGGCCTGGCACGGAGCCCCTCCTTCCGTCCCGCAGTTAACACTTGGGGTACACGGAGTCGTGCTGTCTGGCACCTCTTTGTCTCTTGCCTGCTCAGCTTCACCCAGTGCATGCACGAATGAAATGATGGGCAGAGCGACCTTGGAATAGGGCCTGATGTTCGATAAATGCTAAAGAAGCAAGAGCTTTATTTGTTGAGTTTTGTTTTAATGTAATAAAACAGTGCTGGCTGTGAATCCTGGCTTTAACCATTGAAACGCCATGTCTTTGGGCAAGACCTGTAGCCTTTCTGAGCTCAGTTTCCACATCTGTTAAGTGGGGTCAAAACGTCTGTATAGGGCCAGAGGGTTAGCTCAGTGATTCCGGCGCCTGCCTTGCAAGCGCAAGGTCCTGAGTTCGATCCCCGGTGACCACATACGATGCTGGGCATGGAGACACGCCCACCAACAATCAATACCGCATACCACAATGCCGGGCATGGTGGCTCATGCCTGTCATCCCAGCGCTCGGGAGGCAGGGACAGGAGGATTGCTGAGTTTGTGGCGGCTTGCCTGGGCACCATAGTGAGCTGAGGGCCAGCCTGAACTACAAAGCGAGACCCTGTCTCAAAAGCAAAAAAAAGACATCTATATAGGTTTTATTGGAGAAAATGGTGTGTAGAACAAAGGGACCCCAAGAATGAAATGCTTAACACAATGAGTTTGTTTCTTTTTTTTGAGACAGGGTCTCGCTTTGTAGTTCAGGCTGGCTCTGAGCTCACTATGTAGTCCAGGCAAGCCTCCAACTCAGCAATCCTCCTGTCTCTGCCTCCCGAGTGCTGGGATGACAGGCGTGAGCCACCACGCCCGGCACTGTGGTATGTGGTACTGATTGCTGGTGGGTGTGAGTCACCACACCCAGCATTGTATGTGGTTACTGGGATCGAACTCAGGACCTTGCACTTGTGAGGCAGGCCCTGGAACCACTGAGCTAAATCTCTGGCCCTCCATGAGTTTGTTTCTTGTGGAGAGCCCAAGGGAGAACAGCCGCAGGCTTCCTCCTAAGGTCTAGCATTTAACAGCATCTTGCAGCAACAGCAAGGGGGGCAGTATCTGCACCCCACTTTACAGTGAGCGCATGGGGCCCCTCCTGCTTGTCTCCCCGTGGCGATCTGCTCAGGCCTTGGAAGTGGCACCAGGAATTGCGGTCACTATCAACCCAGCCACCCCCCACCCCTCAGCCTAGTGGACTTGGGGCCGGAGTCGCCTCTGGACGTGCCCCGCCCAGCCTGGGGACAGTGTGCCTGGCTTGCCGAGGTCTCCTTCTGACCACTGTGTTTTTTGGCTTTCGCAGATGGGAGGAGGAGCTTGCCAAGCGCATGGACCTCCAGGCCATGGTGGACACGCTGCAGGAGGTAGGAGTCTCGGGCCCCGGCCGTGTGGCCAAGACTCTGCAGCAAAGCCGGGAAGGGAGTCCAGGGCAGCCCCCCTGTATGGGCCTCGGGACCACCTCTCCTCGGGGGAGCCGGGGGCCGCTTCTGCCTCCCGTACTGCAGAGCTAGAGTAACCAGCACAGTTGCAGGCGTAAAGCCACTGGAGTTGGGGAGCCAGGGTCCCTCTTCTTCGGCCTGCCCCCCACAGGGGCTGGAGGGGGTGGCCCCAAGTCCCCACCCTCATCTTGCAGGTCTTCGGAGACAGGTGACAGGCCTGTCCCCAGCGGGCCCTGCCCGAGCAGGCTCCATCGGGTACACGATGCCCGTGCCGCCTGGCAGTGGCTCTGCGTTCTGAGCTGTGCCGCTCACCCTCTGGCGGGACTGAGCGTGGGCTTCACCTCTCTGCTTCTGTTTTCCTCTAAGTCAAATGGCAAAAGAATAGTGATTCTGAGAGGAGCCAAGAAAAACTCCTTTAAGACATTTTAGGAAGTAGGTGGGCTGATACAGGTCAGTGGTGGGGCCCTTGCCAGCCTATGTGAGAGCCAGAAAATAAAAATTTATTTCTGATATTAAAGGGTTTAGATCCTAAGAAAGAGGCAACCTGAATTAATTACCAATATGTAGAAGGAAAAGAATAAATGTCCTCCTTTCTTTTATAACAAAGTATTTTTTTTTTAATTTGGAAAATTCACAAAAGCATGTAGAACAGGATCGAAGTTGCCTCCGGTTCGGCCCCTCCACGGATTATCGATTGTGAGCCTGCAGGCCCTTCTCGAGGGCCCCACCCCAGGCTGTTCCCGGAGGCCAGAGATCGGGGCCCAGGGCCCTCGTTAGGAGCCGGCTCCTGCGGGAGGTCGGGCAGTCAGCGGGCTCGGTGGAAGTGGGCAGGGAAGACCAGGTCCTTGGCACCTTTCCTGGCCTGTGGGCACCCAGCCGGTGGGACGTCAGTGCCCAGGTGCCCAGGCGCCGGCCCCGCGGCCCTCTGACGCCTGCCCGTGCCTGTCCGCAGGCGGCGCAGGAAGCCGAGGCCATCCAGGAGGAGATGAGCGAGAAGATCGAGCGGCTCAAGGCCGAGCTGGTGGTGTTCAAGGGGCTCCTGAGTGACGTAAGTGCCGCCCGCCGCCGCCCGCCTGGTCCCGCTCCCCTCCCCCATCATGCAGCCGCTTCCTCCACTCCGAGGCTCTGAGCACCGCTTCTAGTTAGAGTCCTGGCTGGCTGCGTTTGTCCTGGAGGACGGACGGACGGATGGATGCATCGAGGCCAGGTGCCCTCTCCGCTCCCCGCCTCCCCGCCGCTGCCGTCGGAGTAGAGATGCATTAATCCACCGCTCAGCCCTCGCCCTCCCGGGCTCCCCTGACGATGGCCTGTGTGCGCCGCCCGCCTCCTCCCAGCTGACCGCGTCGCGGGCCTGAGAGCCTGGCACAGGGAGACAGTGCGGGCTGGCGGCCCCAGCAGGCTGCCTCGCAGAGCAGGAAAGGCAGTGTGCACCCTCCGGACGAGCCGGGGCCTGGAAGCCCAGGTTGGGTTTGCTGTGGGCAGCAGAGGCCTCCCTCCTGCTGGGGCCTGGCTTTCTGGGTACCTTCGGCCGCAGGCAGTGTGTCCGGAGAGGCTGGCGGGGAGGAGGAGCCTAGAGTGGGGACAGCCTGGCCTGGCCCTGGTGCTGGGGCATGCGCGCACCGGAGACCCCTCCTGCAGGACACCCTCCGCTGTCCGCTGGGGGAGGAGCCAGGAGAGGCGGGGTGCGTCGTGGCCTGCTGCGTGGGACAGCAGGGACACCGGCTGGGAGAAAAGGGCCTCTACCCAACGACGAAGTTGTCCTTCTTTTTTCTTTCCTCCAACAAAACAAACACTGACTCTTTCCTGCTGAGAGAGGGTCTTGCGGCCCTGGGGGGACCTGCACACACGGCCCCACACTGCCCCTCCGAGGCCACCCCTTCCCCACCTTGAGCAGCGCTGACCGCACCACCCCCTCCCAGGAAAGGCTCCAGGCTGCCCGGACCCCAGGGACCGCCCCACACCTCTCCACTCCCGGAGGGGCCCCCACTCTGCCAGGCCGTGCCTGCTTGCTCCGTCCCCCGCTCTCGTAACCCCTGCCTGCTGTCCTCCCTGCAGCCCATGACAGACCTGGACACAAAGATCCAAGAAAAGGCCATGAAGGTGGACATGGACATCTGCCGCCGAATCGATATCACGGCCAAGCTGTGCGATGTCGCACAGCAGCGGAACTCGGAAGACGTGTCCAAGATCTTCCAGGTGACCAGGGCCTCCCGCTCACCAGCCACCACCCCCAGAGCTGCCCCAGCTTCCACCGCGGCCTGGCCAGCCCCTCTTTCCCCAACACCCCTTCTTGAGAGGTCGCATCTGCCGCCCTCCGCCTGCTAGGAAGACGCACTCGGGGACTCACGGACTTGTAGGCCCCGCTGACTCCCCACTGAGCTCGATGGCCACACCCATGGCTGAGACGCTGAGGCTCGGGGTGCAGAAGTGGGCAGGGCTGGGTAGAACTCGGGGTCCGGGCCCCCGGGACGCGTCCTTTGGGCCATGCGGAGCCCACTGCCTTCTCTTCTCCTGTCCCGCTGGCCACCAGGACTGGGCATCGTCCCCATGGTGGGAGAGCCATTGCCGGGCTATGGGGACATCTGGGGAGCCCAGGCAGAGGGGCCTTGGAAGTCACAAGGGGAGCTGTTGGTCCTTGACTCTATTTAGTTGGGAAGATCTCGACACCCCCGAACTGACGTGTAGTGCGGGGTGTCCCTGAGAGACTGCGGTGTCCTGGGAGAGGGCGTGCGGACGACCGAGGGCACACGCCGTTCTCCGAAGGCTGCTGCTGGCGTTGGGGACTGTGCTGTGGCTTTTGCTCGAGCCCAGGGCAGAAGGGCGTGCTGTTGCTTTGTGTGTGAGACTCTGGTCGTGGCCGGCACGGTCGGGGCCTCTCGGGGGCCCTTCTCCCTCCACGCCTCCTGGTCGCCCCTGCCGAAGGCGGGGCCCCACGCCACCTTCGTCTGCTTGCGTCTTGCGTGCCTGGGCCTTGGGCTGCCCGTCGTGCCCGCGCATGGGAGCGGAGGCCCCACGGGCCGTGTGGGCTTCCGGCTCCGGCGTCTCCGTGGCCGGCTCGAGACGCCCCAGCGACTCCGCTCGCTGGTCTGGCCCGCTCCTGCCCTACCTCGTGGGCTGCTTTTCCCACGAAGGGAAGAGAGGGGGCTCGCAGGGCAGGGCAGGGCGGGCCCAGCCTCCGTGCTCCCCGCCCTGCATGTCCCCACCCGCGCTTCTTGCTAACACCGCCCGCTTCCTAGAAGGCCCACGCGTCTTTCCCACGGTGCCATCCCGCCACGCTCCATCCGCCCGTGAGATGCCCGCCCCTCCCGCCTTCTGAGCCGACCCCCAGCTACCGTTCTCTCTTCCTTTCCGGTCCAGGTGGTCCCCAAAAAGAAAGAGCGTAAAGTGGCTTCAGACGATGACATCTCGGAGCAGGATGGTGAGGTGAATCGGTTCTCGGACGACGAGGTCGGCTCCATGAACATCACGGACGAGATGAAGCGCATGTTCAACCAGCTGTGAGTGTCCCGATGCCCGCACCGGCGCCATGGCGTGGCGGGGAGGGCGCCCAGGCCCTGGGCCGCAGGGCACCCTGCGTACGCGTTTGGTTGGATCAGTGCAGTGCCCCGGGAGAATGGGGCTGACGGGCAGCCGGGACCGGGCAGTGGTGGTCACCCTGCGGGCTCGGGCAGGCCTCCTCCGCCGTCTCTCTGGGCAGGGGAGGAGCCCCGCACTCACCGAGGCAGGCGTCCCTTGCCCCGAACCTGAGACTCCAAGAGGGGAAGAGACTTGGCCTAGACACTCCCCTGGTATCTGGCCGAGCTGGGGGCGGAACCGGTACATGGTCAGCAGCAGCCAGGACAGCTGATGCCAGCTCTCGGGAGCTGACTGTCTGCAGGCTCAGTGCTGTCACCTTAGGAGCCTGAAACTTGCTGCTGCAGAAAACTGGCAGATGCCAGTGAGCAGGGCTCCTCCCTTTGGAGCTGCCACACCAGACCCCATGGGGCAGTCGGCCTGGGTGCCACCAGGGTGGCATCGGGGCCTTGGCCTATCCAGTGTTCTCAGTATATCTTCAGCAGTGCCCTGGAGAGGGGTGGGGGCAGGGCCGGGACTTGGTCTGGGGGCTGCCTGTCCCCGCCACTGGCCTGTTTCTCGGAGTCCCGTCCAGTTAGGCACCTGGACCCTGAGGACTGGGCTGTCCTCTAAGACTCCTGGCTTTCCCTGGAGTCCAGTGGTCTCGCCAGCAGCCCTTCACTGTGCACATGGGGCGGAGGCTTGGAGAGGGTCACCTGAAGCGTGGACGGAGCCAGCCCCTGCCCCGGGGCAGTGCTGTGTCTCTGCAGGACCAGCTGTCCTCACGCTTGGCAGAGATGCCCCTTTCCTGTCCCTGCTGCGTCACTGTCCACGTCCCCAGGCGCGTCTGTCTGACTTGGAAGGAGGATGAAGAGACAGGATGGGAGCCAGGACTGGGGTGGCCGGGGGCTCCCTTGACAGGGACACGCCACGCGGCTGCATTTCGGGGCTGCTGCTTGAGGGCAACCCCTGGGTTCGTCTTTAGACACAAATCCCTTCCAGATCACCCCCCCCTTCTGCTGATGGGAGGGGCTTTTGGACAGAGACCCAACGGCAGCTGGCCCAGGTTACCCGGCTGTTGCTCTGGGCACTGCTGGGGGAGTCGCGTGCCCGAGACCCAAGGAAGACTCGTCTGGCTGAATTTTTTTTATTGACTGATTGATTGCAGTACTGGGGATTGAACCCAGGGCCTTAGCACTGAGCTCCTTTGTTTTTTGAGACCCTGTCTCACTTTGTAGTTCAGGCTGCCCTGAGCTCACTATGTAGCCCAGGCAAGCCTCGAACTCACCAATCCTCCTGGCCCTGCCTCCCCAGTGCCGGGACTACAGGCTTGAGCTACCAAGCCTGGCATTTGTGGTATGTGGTTACTGGGGATCGAACCAGGGATCTTGCACTTGCTATGCAGGCGCCAGAACCACTGAGCTAAATCTCCAGCCCCTCTTTTTAATTTTGTAGAGACAAGGTCTCACTAACTTGTCTAGGCTGGACAACTGTGTGTGGGCGTGCCATCCTCCTGCCTCAGCCTCCCAGAGTGTTGGAACTAAATGCGTACCACCACACCTCAGGCATTCGGTTAAGGGGCTCCTCTGAAGAAAGAGTCCTCCCTGTTTACACGAAGTCCCCAGGGAATGGTGTGAGCAGAGAGAGGTGTCTCCCCAGGCAAGGCGCCCCGTGTTTGGAAAGACTGGCCTTTGGGCAAAGCGGGTGGGAGGCAGTGCCTTACCCTCGGGCGCTGACAGGTCTGGCTGCAGATTGTCTCTAATGAGACTTAGCTGGTTGTGAACTTGCTTCAGTTAGAAACAGTCTTCTGATCACTGTCGCTGCCGCCTCCATCGTGCGGTTCTAGGTCTCGCGGTGGATCCCGCCCGCCAGGGGCTCGGACCCGAGCCAGAGGCTGCCTCCAGCCCGTTCTAGTGAAGTCTAAGGAGGCTCGTGTCAGGCTGTTTGTTTTGATTCAAATCAGTGGCTCGGGCTCTGGACCAAGGAGAGCAGAAGGCAGCGGCTGGGCCCTGGCCCCACGCAGGGGCAGCGAGCGCCCCACCCCTGCCCCGCCCTGGAGGGGGCGGATCCCACCCCTGGCCGCGGTGGTCTTCCAGGCCGGTCCTCAGCTGGGTTATCCGTCAGATCAAGGCGCTGGGAAGGAAGTGGTGTCTGTTGTAACTGTTGGCCCCAAAGGCCCAGCGCTGGTCCCTGGACTCCCAGAGCCCCCTATAGGCGACTGCAGGAACTGCTGTTGTGTGGGAGCTTCCCACTTTGGACCCAGGGGGCGCTCTAGGCAGCTTTTGACCAGGAGGGTCTTCGGGCCCCAGGCTTCCCCAGCCTGTTCCCTCAGCGGGTGGTTGGCGCCCTGCCCTGGAGGGTGCCAGAAAGAGGCGGGAAGTGTGGTGTTGGGGGGTGCTCCACTGATGCCCTAGGAATCATGTTTAACTCCTAGGCTTAGCCTCCCCCAATACAGGGGTGTTGTGTCAGGTGGAATGATGGGTAAGGTTTCTCGAGTTGGGGTAACTAGTGCATCTTGGGAAGTCCTTCAGGCCTGGAAAACCCTGGACGATTGGCTCCTTAGTTCCAATTCTAGCCAGGAGGGAAACCCTGAACTGAGTGCAGATCCAGTCTCCAGCGTGTATTGGTCTAGAAGAACACCAAGCCTGTCTGGGCCTCAGTTTTCTCACCTGTAGAATGGGGATAACCATCCTGCTTCCCTTATGGGACTATTCCGAGGGTGAAGTTAGTAATATTTTAATGTCTGCTTCGTGGTCAGTCCAGCACAGAGCAGAATAGTGCTTGGCGATGTTTTGACGGGGAGGAAAAGCTAAAGGAAACAAAGATCTAGGTCTCTGGCCCAGGTTCTGCTGCCTGGTAGCTGTCTATGCCTTTTAAGAAGTGAGTTATTCTTTCTGAGCTATGGTTTCCTCAGCTGTGAAACGGGAATGTTATAAATAACTTTGCTGAAATTTGGGGCTCAAAAAATAACTGTAAAATGAGTGACAAAAATCCCAAGATTGGACTTGAGGGGAAGATCTCCAGAGTCTATTGACTTCAGCCTGTCTCCTTCAAAATTGTGTACTTTTTAAATGTGTATGGTACCGCGGATTGAACCCCGGACCTTGCACATGCCAGAAAAGTACTCTGCCACCAAGGCCCCGAATATATACTTTTAATTGTACTAAGCAGATAGACATTCTACATTTTGAAAGAGTTGAAGCTCTTTTTGGATGAGTTGTCCCCCTTTGGGGACCACTCCTCCCTTTTGCAGGCAGATTTCTAGACGCGTTTGCACTGGGGGGGTCTCTTTATCCCCTGCACGGGCCCCTGGCTGTGTCCGCTCACGGCCTCTGTGTCCCCCAACAGGCGGGAGACCTTTGATTTTGATGACGACTGTGACAGCCTGACGTGGGAGGAGAACGAGGACACGCTGCTGCTCTGGGAAGACTTCACCAACTGCAACCCGACCCTCGACACGCAGAGCGAGGTGGGCCGGCCGGGCCCCCCCCCCCAGCCTCATCCGCCCCGCCCCGCCCTGCGCAGGCGTCACCGCCCGGCTCATCGGCCCTTTCTGTGCTGTGTCCCCAGCAGGAGGAAAACTTGGGTAACCTGATCCATGAGACCGAATCCTTCTTCAAGACGAGAGACAAGGAGTACCAGGAAACGATAGGGCAGATCGAGGTGAGGCTCCGCCCCCCGGGGCCCGAGGGCCCAGTGCCGCGTGAGCCTGAGGGCGGAGCGAGCCGGCCCAGGCCGACAGTGCCTGCCTGGCTGGGGACACAGCCTTCTCTGGTCTGGGTTTCCTAATCTGTAAAATGGGGGTGTGATGCCTGCCTGTCCCAGAGCTTTTTTTAAAAATTATTCATTTGAAGTGATGACCCTGGAATGACCGGGCCTGTTTCGTCCTGTTCCTGCCCTTCTGCCCGTGCAGTGGGACTGGGAGCCATTTTACAGAGGTGGGGTGACATTAAAGGGGACCGAGTGACTTGGCCCGGCCTGTTCAGGCCGGTCCTCTCTGGCGCGAGAGGCTGTGCGCCCACCGGCCGGCTAAGCAAGAGTCAGGGCCCCAGAGCAGAAGGGGCAGAGACAGGAGGGAGACTTGAGGACTCCTCTAAGCCCAGGGATGCTTGGCACATGGGAGTCACCGGGCCTGGGGGGGCTGTCAGGGGGGCCCTCTCGGTTGCTAGGCAACCGTGTCCCCGGGCCCAGAGCACCTGTAGAGGGCTGCCCCGGCGTGCAGACGCGGAGGGCGACGGCGGTCGATGCCCAAGAGGCGAGGGCCTGAGGGCGCGGGGGCTCCCGTGGCGCCCTGAGGAATGGCGGGGAGACTGGTGGGGGCTCGGCTTGTCCTCACCCCTCCCTGTGGGCTCCTCCAAGCTGGAACTGGCCACGGCCAAGAGCGACATGAACCGGCACCTGCACGAGTACATGGAGATGTGCAGCATGAAGCGGGGCCTGGACGTGCAGATGGAGACGTGCCGCCGGCTCATCAAGGGCTCCGCGGACAGGTACGCGCCTGTCCTCCGCGACGCGGCGGCGGAGACCTGGCGTGGCGCCTTCTGGGGCTGCACCTCGTCGCCTGGTCGTGTTTCACGTTCCAACCCATGCGCCCGTCTGGGGCGCCCGTCTGTCCCTCTGGGGAGCAGTAGCACACCCGCTGTGTGGCACACGTGTGGCACACGTGCAGGCTCCCGGAATCCCCCGAGCACTCTGCCTCCGTCGCGGCACGAGGTCTGCAGCTGGGCCGTGTGTGGGCGCGCGAGCGGCCGCAGGCTCTTCCCACTGCTTCCGGTCGGCTCCGCCTGCCCAGGAGGGGATCGCCCTTCCTCCTCGCCTCCCAGCCGGCTCAGGCGGTGTGTCCCCAGGAGACTGACGTGTCTGTGGCAGGCATGGCACACGAGGGCGGAGCCCTGCCGCCAGGACACATCGCCTTGTGGGGGGACAGGCACTCTCACGGCAGAGGAAAAGAATGCCCGGCACAAGCCACACGTTTGCGACCATCTTCCTACACCGGAAGCAGTGGGATATGCTTGGCCCGTCCTGTCCTACCGTGACTCACGGGTCCCCCAGAACCACCGCTAGCACAGGCGGTGGACAGCTTGCCTGAGGTGCCCAGCTGCTCGCGACAGAGCCAGACTTGCAAGGCCCTGCTGTTGACCTCCGCCCTGCGGAGCCTCCCTTTGTGCCCTGAGTTAGTTGGGGTTGCCCACGTATCTCCCGTGGGCGGGTCACTGCAGCGTGAGAACCAGGCTCAATCCATGACCTCCACCTGGAGGTCAACTAGAAGCTGGGACAGAGGTCCCGAGAGGCTGGCGGGGCACAGGTCGGGCCTCGTCCCCTCGCATTACGTTAAGGGAGAGCATGTGTGGCTCTCGGATCAGCTGTGACCTCCAGAAGATTACGGGGCGCTGAGGGAAGAAGCCAGGGCGGCCCCCTCCGCGGGAGACCTCACAGGCAGGGCCCCTCGGCCTTCCCGCCCTGCCCCTCTGAGCGCCCCTGTTCCCTGTGCTTCCCAGGAACTCCCCGTCACCCAGCTCTGTGGCCAGCAGCGACTCAGGAAGTACCGACGAGATCCAGGATGAGCTGGAGCGGGAAGCCGACGTGGAGCCCATGGTCAGCTGATGACGGGGGCCTCGCACGCCTGGTGGTCTTGGTGATGGGGCCCCGCGCCCTCTCTCCACGGGCCGGGAAGGCTCCTCCCTCTGAGACTTCTCTGCCGCCCTCCCTTCCCGGGAGGCCCCAGGGCCGCTGCTTCCTTCCTTCTTTCCGCCACCGCCACCACCACCAGTGGCCCCTCCATCCACCCGCCGACCCACCCGAGGAATGGTGCTCTCAATTTCTATTGTTCTCCACGTTACAAACGCAGAGTTCTGTGCAGACGATGCAGTGTTAACTGTGCCTTCTCCCTTAAGCTGAGCCACTTTGAGCTCCGTAGAAGTACCCTAGCAGGTGTTTTTATACAAAACTCACGGCGAGGGCGGGGCCCGGGCGTGGCCTCGAGCGGGTTTTCTACCCTCCCGCCTGCTCCTGATTGGCCATGAGCTTTGCCCTCCCTTCCGCTGGCGCTGGCGCTGGCGGACTCGACTCCACGCTGGGGTGGCGCGCCCTCCCCCGGAGGGAGCCAGGTGCCACCTCCAGGCCTGGATGAGGACCCCCCGAGCTTTTTCACTCTGCAAGAGAGGAAAGTGGAAGGAAGGGAGGGAAGACCAATTTTTATTTTCTGTTTTGGATTTAGTGGCGCAGTGGAGGGACAAGGCACGGTGGGGAGCAGTAGGCGGAGCCTCACTGTGTTTAAACTACTATGCAAAAACCAAAAAAACAAAAACAAAAAGCAGCTTGCCTTATACCATAGTGGAAGGCAGGCCCTCTCCTAGGCCGGGCTGGGCGCTCCGGCACCTCCCGGGGTGGGCCCTGGCTGGGGAGGGCCCGTCCCGGTGGTCTCGGGCTGGCCAGCCCACCTGACTGCTTGCTTCCTGCGGGCCCCCCGGGGCTGGGGGAGGCAGGGGTCTCCCGTTGTCCTGATGACTTGATGTTCTCCCCTCCGTCTCCGGCCAGCAGAAAGGGGTTGTAGAGCTGTAATTTCTCTGTGAGAAAATCTGCAGAGGCCAAACCTGGTACCACCCTGTCCCTGAGGAGCTCGGGGAGCACAGGCCTGTCACCGTCTCGGCCTTCCTCTGTCCCATGGTCGCCTGCCCTTGGCAAGGGGAAGGGAGGGAGGTGGTGGTGGCTGCTGGTGGCTTGGAGATGGCCCGCGCAGGAGCTCGGAGAGAACCCCCCTTTTTCCCGGGGACACACGCAAGCCACTTTCGGTAATTCGTTTGCCACTCGGGGAGTTAGTCTGAGCCGGTATCTCCCCATGAGCGGAAGTGCCCCGTGTGGGAGGGCCCACCAAATCTAAGCTGGGAGCGGGGCCAGCAAGCAGCCCACCCCGCCGCAGGGCGCTCTGCAGTCCGAGCAGCCACCCGTTTGGGGTTTGGTTGGCTGAAGAGCTCCCTCTAGAGGTCAGAAGGGCGAGCCGCCCGAGGCCCGGACTCGTACCTGCCAGTGAGCGGCCCCAGGAGGGGGCGCCGGGCAGAAGGGGTTGGTGCTCCCTGGCTTTCCCGAGCAGGGCCACCGATCTGGAAGGGCTCCTCTCTCTCCCCGTGTGTTTCGCATCTTGAAGTCACTGTACATAATGTTCATGTATCTGTATATAGAGAGAGCGAGAATGTGTTAGTGACCGTGTGATGTAATTTATCAGGACTTGGTGGCCTTTCTCATGAGTTTCCCCTTGGTTTTGTTTTGTACTGTCGGGAAAATACCCCAGCGGTCCCTGTGCGCTCTGGCATTGAGACTTCTGTGTCATCATCATATTTTTTCTTCTTTTCCCGAACTGGGGATTGAACACAGGGCCTTTGTACCGAGTTACAACCCTACCCCTTTTCTTGAAATTTTATTTTGAGACGGGGTCTTGCTGGCTTGTCCAGGCTGGGCTTGAACTTGCAGTCCTCCTGCCTCAGCCTCCCAGAGTGCTGGGATTACAGGTGTGCGCCACCACACCTGGCCGTCCTCCTCATCTCTTGTGACGCGAACTGTCCCTTTTGGCAGGTACTTGAAGGGACGGTGGTTTTGGAAGAGAGATACCCTCCGTCTCTTCCTCACCAACCACTGCTCTCAAGGTTACAGGGTTCAGACGTACCTGATTATTCTTGTTGATGTCGTTATTGTTATCTTATTTTTATTTTAACCAAAGGTTATCAGAGCCATTTGGGCTTGGACCTCAGCTGCTGAAAAGATTTTCCGTTTCCACGTGGGCAGAAGATGCGGCCCTGTGGGTCTTGCTGCCCAGGGCTGAGAGAGGCACCCAGGGGCGTTTTGGGGGTTGGGTGGGCAGACTGGGTGCCAGCTCTGGGCTCCTCAAGGTGGTGGGAGGGTGGCAGACACGTATTTAGAGTTAAGACGTAAGGCGGGGGATTCGTATTTGGGGTTAATGGGGTGACCGAGGCGCTGGGCGTCCTGTGGAGGTTTGTCTCCTCCCGTGTGCACACAGGCCGCTTGTCTGTGGGACACTCCAGCTTTAAAAGGAGGCATCAGAACAGCGAGCCCCAGAGAGACGCCGGCCCGAGACTCCCTTCCTGCTGGCCTCCATATCTGCCTGGCCCCGGGAGCCAGGCCTGGAGGAGGCGGGCGAGGGAGGACGGGCAGCGGGTGTGGCGGGCCTGCCCAGGGCTGGTTCTCGGGCCTGGCTTTGGCCACCTCCCACGCCACTGCGTTATTTTTCAGTTAGTTGCCAGTGGGCCCCGTTCGTCCCTCCCCGTGAGCCCACAGCTTGCCAAGAAAGACCCCACCGCTTGCTGGGTCAGCACCAGGCCCCGCTGGGACGAACTGGTCCATCCTTTGTAAAGCTGTAAATACTTAAGTTTTTGGTTTTTCTATTTTTTAAGCCCAGTGTCATATTGACATTGGTATTTTAGAGTTGTTCTCAGATGGGTTCTTCCATGCTGCTCTCTCTCTCTCTCTCCTCTTAATTTTGGGGTTTTTATACACACTGAAGATTGCGGGAGGAGCAAGGGAAATCACATCCTTGGGCCCTCTCGTTGGCTGTGAACCGTACACATTCACACGCACCCACACGCGCACACACACTCTTCGAGACTGACCCGAGCTAAGTGTGACTGGCGAGCAAACACCTCTTTCTGACTGTGGCAGCCTGTCGTGAGGGCTCTGAGGACCCACCCACGCGGACGCGGCTCTGGGGCGGGGCGCCGGTGACCCAGGGAGCGTCTGCCCCCTTTGGCTCGGGGTGGGAGAAGAGGGGGTGGGGGAGGGGGTCCTATAAGGTATAACTTAAGGTAAATGTAATCTATTTATAAAGCAAGAGACTCTCATCTATTTTTGTGAAAGGAAAGGGTTTTTAATCTCAGGTAGGCAGTCGTGGTAGCCAGCATTTTTCTGTGGACACGATATTGTGCATGTTGCCGCTGGGTTTAATAGACTGGTACCCTCAGCCCGGCTTGGCTTCCCTTTCGCACTCTGCCCCTTCGCACCTGAGGGTGGCCCGAGCGGAGGCGAGGCCCCGCTCTATCCCGTTCCGTTCTGCTCCTTGGAGGGCTCGTAGGGAGGCGCTCTGGGGGCGGGGGCGTTGCTGGGAATTTGGGGTTCAGATGGTGGTGTGCCAGGGAGGGGCCGCGCCGCACCTGGCACTGTTTCCGAGGGCAGGCTGATCCTTTGGCCCAGCTCTGCTCTGCAAGGCCCGCTCCTGGCTCCCTGTGTCGGGAGAGGGTTGAGAAGCAGGGGCTGTGGTTTGGGGGGCATCGGGGTGAGAGAGGCAGGAAGGTGCTGAGACCCCACTCCCGGCTCTGCCTGCCCCGGTCAGGGATGGAGCGGCAGCCCTGTGCTCCTGGGTGATGGGCCGTCGTGCCAGGGCTGCCCTCAGGCCTGGGCCTCTCCTTGGGACGCTGAGTTTGGCCCTAGAGCGGGGGTAGCGGGGAGTTTTCCGTGGCCGGGAGATTGCCTGTCTCAGTGACCTTCGTGTCAGCGTGGGGCGAGCCCCTGCCCCTCCCCCGTCTCTCATGGAGCCGCGGCACAGCCCCTTCCCAGACCCTCACGGACCTTTCAGCATCTACCTGGTTTTTAGTCCCGCCCCTCCCACTGCTGCTCTCTCTGCCAGCTGGGTCTAACATCACCGGGAGGGGGGTTTGTACTCACAGAGAGACTACTGATCCTACCAGAACACTAACCTGTTTACCGTACTGTTGTAAATATTGTGCCCTTTATATCCTGTATATTGGCTTCTTTTAAATAAAGTGAAATGTCTTAGACTTGGTCCTGCGTTTGTTTTAATTGAGGGTGCAAGTGGGGACTGAAGGAGGAAAGAACAATAGGGTCCTATAAATACTAAAACTTTTTAGCCAATGAGTGACGGGGGAGGGACATTTCACCGCACCGGTTTTAAGAGCTTCAGAACACGAGAAGGTGGGAATTAGGAGACCCATTTCACAGAAGGGGAAGACAGGGTCAGAGGACAAGGCGAAGGGGCTGGTTTGGGACTGAAATTCTGTGGCCCGCAAAGCCCGCATGTCTTAAATCTCAAGGTGCCAAGAAGCCCCGCGCTGGGCCCCTGAGGTGATGTCACCAGCTGTTCTAGTTTCTTGTTAATGGCTGCATTCCAGGTGACAAGGCTCCAGTGTGAACTGAGCCCATCCGACCAAGGTCTTCTCTCTGGATGGAGAGAAACAGCCACTACCAACTCCAATCGGCTTTTTGCCATCTCTAAGGCATAGCTCGTAGCTTTCTTCTCCTATTCCCCACACTTTGAATGTTTAACTTTCCCAAGGCGTCTTAGTAGGACAGCTTTTATAGAGTGGAATATTTCTATAGGAAACTTGGTGTGGGAATGTGATGAGGGGAAGGAATAAATATGATACAGAAAGAAAATAAAAGAACATGTATAAAGGGGGGAGGAGGGGGAGTGGGTAGGGATATGGGTAAAAATGAGAATTAACTTGTGGCATATACTGGTACAAATTTCCCAATGTTATA